>BSBM01000093.1:71925000-72200000 GCA_027924585.1 Larix kaempferi
GTTGCGCAAATGATGACAAGATAAAATGGGAATGTTACATCAAATCCTTGAAAGTTTGTCATGCCTGTCTAGTGGATGAGGAGGACTTTATTCTATGGAGAAAAAATCCTACTCGGGGTACTTATCATCCAAATCCTAGCTATCTACTATTATGGGAAGAAGAAGACCACCCTCCTCTTGAGTGGTGGCATAGGGATGTTTGGAACCTTAATTGAACTCTTAAGGAAAAACTCTTTATGTGGCTTACCCTGGCAGGCAAAGTGCCAATTTGGGATCATATTATAAAATATTATGGTGTTGGTCCTCGTAGATGCCCTCTCTGCAGTCTTTATGGTGAGTTTATTAATCAAATTTTCATTTGCTTCCCATATTTGATTGATATGTGGAAGTATGTGTCACATGTATCTGGTACTCCATTCATCTGGGAAGGGGATGAGATTAAAGAATCTTATCAGAAGTAGATGAGCAACTATGATTTTAAGGACTACAAAGCACTACCCACACTTATGATTTGGGGGACATGGCTTGCTCGGCATAAAGTGATTTTTTAGGATTGATATATTCGTGCTCATATATATGTTTCCAAGAGTCTAGCTATCCTTGAACATTTCCCTCAGATTTAAAAGGGCATGCCTTTGAAAAGAATTAAAGTGGAGCCAATTGACAAGTATAAGGCTTGGATCTATTTTGATGGAGTAGCTGCTAGTAGATCTAGTAAAGGGGGAACTAGAGGCTTACTATATCTATCTGACAGTCACTAGATCAAATATTCAATAGGTATAGGACCTACCATGAACAACTTGGATGAACTATCTATTATCTTTATGGTTCTGAAGCTTTCCATTTACAAAAGGGTTAAGCTAATCCAAGCAATTTTTGGATTCGCTACTTGTGATCGACTGGATTTCCAACAAAATATCACCAAAAATATATATATATCAAGCCCTTATATGAGTATATATGCAGAATACCTATACATTTTGAAGATGTTACTTTCCATCACATTTATAGGGAACATGACACACATGTAGACTCTCTTTCTAAATTGGGGATACAATTGGCGGAAGGTCTTGCAAAATTATGGGAGGTAAACAAATATTTAATTAAGGAACTTGATCTTGGACCTATCCTGGGATAAATATCTGCCCATGGGGAAAGGGTATCCAATTATGGAAGTGGATTTTTTTAGTCTTATATGATAGAAGGAACATACTCAAAAGATGTTAATCACTTGAGTAGAAAATTTTGGGAAAGTCTTTTCTGTAGAAAATGCTACTGGATAAATGTTAGAAATCCTCCTTATGTAACTGCTGGAAAAATTTGAAGATGACGACATGTACGGCTCTTTATCCAAATGAACAATACGGTTCATAATTTTAATAAAATGGTGAACTGTGATATTTATTTCATGAAAAAAAGGTACCTCCCAAACCCCTTATATTAAATGATGTAAGGATCATGTTCGAACTATCGATTAGGTTTTCCTTGCTCTAAGGGACCTTTGGATTGTCCATTGTATTTTTGGACTTCTCTTTTAGGCTATCCCTTTTTCAAATTTATAACATATATCCTTCCAAAGAGAAACTTTTTTGCACTTCATTCCAATCCTATTCTTCCTTCCACATCTTTTACTTCACCCATTCTCAATTACTTCTTGGTTGACCTATGATGATAATCTTTACCCTTTATTGGAATGAATTTTGCATTTGAGGAGTTTTTAGCACTTTGATTGCAGGAATCTGAAACATCCATTAAATGAGTGATAATGTTCCCTTTTAACCATTAATACAAATTCACCTTCCACTAATTCTATGTTTTCCTCCTCAAACCTTCCGTTGACCCTACCTTTCTACTAATTCTATGTTTTCTTCCTCAAACCTTCCATTGACCCTACCTACACCCATGTACCATTAAAAAAGAAGAAATAGGTATGTAATATAATCCACCCCTTTCACCATAAACTTGACAATTTATTCCTTGCATATCCATCAATAGTAGAACTAAATCTTAAGCATGGTATTCCCCACCCAACCCCACCCCCAACACTCCTTTCATTTTATATGTATAAGGTCCAAACATGAGGATTTCTTTGAATGTTTTTCCTCTAAACAATCCCACATCCCTATGGTGTCCAAACATCATTCATACATTCTTCCTGTAAACAAACACAATGAATATATTTTTTGGGAGAGGGGAATGCATTGTTTTCCTTAGCATTGTCCTATAGAATTATTTCAACTATAATAGGTGTGGTTTTTTCAACATCATGATCATTATACACCTTTTCCAAAGTAATTAGAAACAACTTCCCTTTCGTATAGTTTGAGAGATGTATGAGAAGAGGTGGGATCCTCTTATTGTTTCTCATCGGCCTCCAAAATGACTTCTTCATTTGGAATGCTTTTTCTTATGGAAACTCTCCTTAAATGTTTGTAAATATGGAATATAAAGCATTTAAAAGTGATTTTTCCATTGGCCCCATTTATATTTCTAAAGATGGCATATAGAGCACCTAAAGCCTCCAAAATGACTTCTTCATTTGGAATGTTTGTTTTAAAGAAATTCTCCTTAAATGTATGTAAATATGGCATATAGAGCATGTAAAAGGGATCTTTCCAGTGTCTACTTATATATACATATATATACACTTGGCCCAATTTATATTTCTAAAGATGGCATATAGAGCATCTAAATAGAATCTTTACATAGTATATTTCTTATCTATATGACCATGGCCCCTTTTCTATCTTTAAAGATAGCACATAGAGCATTTAAAAGGGATCTTTACATAATATATTTCTTGTTTATATGCCCTTAGCCCAATTTCTATATCCAAACCATCTAGGTGACCATCACCTACATTCATCTGTACACAAATGTGGGAAATTGAAATTTTGACCTTCCTCTTCATCTTTTCATCTATATCCAAAAACCTACCAAGTTTATCCCCAATCATTGTGACAACATGCTTGAACCACAATTCCGATGGTAGGGAGGGCAATTTGATCCAAGGCAGTCAAATCTCAACTTGTTCCTTCATTAATTTGAAAAGAGTTCAAGCTCTCAAAGATAGGATAGATATATATTGGTACCATTTTCCAAGTGATTTCCTTATGTTGCCCAAAATTGAAGATAATGGTTATCCACCCTTTTTCCAATATATGAAAAATTGAAGCATGCTATAATGGTTGACACCAAGTTCAAAGAATCCATTAGGTTAGGGATATGTTTCCCACTAGGGTTTTTTCTCAGTGTATTAAAACTTGTCCCATCATAATATCTTCTCCCATCACTAACTTCATCTTCTCAAATTACAACTTAACATAATGTACCTTCTTTCTCTTCCTTTTGACTTGATATTCACACTTTCTTTTCCCACTATCTCGAACCTCCTGAAATTTCACCTCACCTACTCGGTCCACAAAAACCCTAGTCTCAGCCAAGCCCCTAGATATCTCCTTCAGTGAGAATGGAGTGCAATCTATCTCTTTAGTAGTACATAATCATAGATTTGGCCAAATACAAGATTTATCGAACCTTTGAAGGGGCATTGATTCACCATTGGTTGCAATGATGATGTAACTTGATTTTTCAGATCCACGGTTTTTGAATCAACTGATGTGAAGGGAAAAATGTACTCATGAAGGTTGATGAGTGTTCAACCAAAATCTATAATATTCTTATATACACATATGGCATAACCATGATTTTGGTCAAATGATCTTTTAAATCTTGATACTACATCCCTTCACATAGTAGAAGAGTCGGTCTTAAGGTTTAGTGTTAATGTTAATCCATCTTGATTATCACTTAATCCATACTTTACTTTTCCCCACAACTGGAAACAATATTTAAGGACAATATACTTACCCGAAATTAAAATCTTATCATTTTATTCCCTTTATCTTCACCTTCCTTTGCTCATTGTCTTGTTTTTTTAATCAATTAGGTTAACATAAAATAATAATAACAACAACCATAACAATAATAATTTGATCATAAATTCATTTTAACTTTAAATTAGATTTTAGATGATATAAAAATTATACCTTTCATATTTTTTAAAAAATGTAGTTAAAATGAAATATATTAATATATAAAGTTATAATACAAAATATTAATATAAATTTAAACTAATATTTATGATACTTTACCTTCCTATATATATATATATATATTTTTAGCGGAAAAAAATGTACTACTGATATTTAAAAGTATGAATAAAATAGTACAATCATACATAAGTAAAAAAAACTGACTTATGTTCAAAAAGTATCCATTGATCTTTTTATGACAAATATATCAAAATATAAAACTATAGTCCCTGCATCTCTCTCTCTCTCTCTCTCTATATATATAAGGTTGGTTCTTTAAGTTTTTGTGTAATTTACATGATCAACGATATGTGCCAACTTTTTGGTGTTTTTTCTAGCCAAAATTCGTTTGAAATGGTTTAAATTACAGTTTTAGGTTGTTGGAATTGTTTAGTCGAGGTGTCCCAAAAGTAATCAAGAGTGCTGAATCTATTCTTCCAATCAAAATTACATTTTGAACAATAATAATTATGATTTCAACAAAAATCGCATTACCGTATTTCAATAAAAATCATTGAAAAATTACAAATAATCTACCATTTAGCTTTCTTTAATTCTTTTATATATAACCTAACATTACCAAATAATTAACCATCCCCTCTCTTTTTATATATATATATATATATATATATATAACCAACATTACCGAATAATTAACCGTACTTTAAAGGACGTGTGACGGATCCATGTTTAAATCAATTTAAGCATGACCCTATTCAACTATTTCGTTATTCGATTAATTCATTAAATTTAAGTTTTTAGACAAATATTTGGAGGTTTCTCACGAATAGTTATTCTTAAGCCCTCTTAGCTATTCGTTATTCGATTAATTCATTAAATTTAAGTTTTTAGACAAATATTTGGAGGTTTCTCATGAATAGTTATTCTTAGGCCCTCTTAAGCTAGGGGCTTAGAAGTTCCTAGACATTAAAAGGGAGGGAGGTAAAAAGAAAAAAACATAAGAGTTGACTTTGAATTATCACTTGGGAGATTGATATGGAGTGACATTAATGAGGTCATTATTCACTCTGTCATAATCTATATGATATGTTATGAGGAAAAGCATTATATTGTCTTTCATTGTTTTATATTGATATGTTTGATATTTTGTCAGTGGATTGAAGGGTCATTATATTGCTTTATATTGATATGTTTGATATTTTGTCAGTGAAGTGAATTGAAGGATCATTTCAAATGCAATGAACATAAAGAGGCATCCAATTCATATACAAAACAACGATAAGAAAATAATTCCTTGTACAATATTAGAAAGCCCACTCTTCCTATGCCACTCTTCTACATATGTAAGAAAGGGCCCATTTGTTAATTCTCTCTAAAAAAACTTTTTGTCCAAGATGGAATGCATCTTTAATGATAGTTGTCTTTATGTTGTTAGTTTCTGAAGGGTTCTCGTGGGTTGACTCCATCGACTCTTACCACCAATAGCCTCCCCTCCCTCATTTTGTCTCATGTTATTTAGTTGTTTTGAGATTCATATCTTTATCTCTTTAAATTTTAATACTTACCTAGCTTTGTCTTCCATTCATGTTGTTTTCCATAGGAACTAGATGCATATTAATGTAGATGGTGTTTGAAATAAGCCTTCAATCCAAAATACAGTCAGATCATTGCTGCAAGTATGACACTAAGTACTACTTTTTTGCATATTGTTTGTCATATTGAAATAGGGTCTCCAATAAGACTATATACTGCTTTTTAGGCATACCGTGTGTCATATTGAAATAGTCCACGTGGATGGGATAGCAATTTTTTTGAATTCATCAAATTTGTGTTGATTCTTTTAGAGTCATTTCATTCAAATTAAATAGCTATTGAAAAGGTTTTTGGGGATTATTTGTGTCAATTCAATAATATATGAAATCAATTTTGGGGATTATTTGTGTTAATTCAATAATATATGAAATCAATTTCAATTTTTGGGATTATTTGTGTTAATTCAATAATATATTAAATTAATTTTTGGTTTATTAAAATAATATTTAATAATAATAATAATTAATTTTTAATGTTATAGTTAAATCAAACACTAATTTGATATATGAGATTTTTTTTAAATTTGAATTTATGATTTATTAAAAGGAAACATATGTTCTTAACACATGTTAATAAATTATAATTTTTATTTTGAAATTAAATTGTTTTGGTAAATTTTCAATAATGAAATATTATAATTTTTTTTAATCAACTATATTAAATATAAAGAAAGAATTAAAGAGTCCCATAAATCAAATACACATATACACATATAAAATAATATGATTAAATTACTTATGTTTATGGAGTTTTTTTACATAATATATCTATACATACTATATCCCTCTTAAATGTTTATGTTTAAGGAGCTTTCTTACACTATATATTTATAAATATGATTACAAAGTAAGTCTCCATAAATAAGTCAAACATAAATTTAGTTCTTTTATAGTTTACATCTTCAAACATGCAAACATGCATATGCCTTTCTTCAATGTTGAATAAAAGTACAAGGTAAAGAATGATTAATGATATTAGTGTAACTTATTCATATAGTTCCAATCTTAGAAACCTGTTTAGCTGTTTAATTTCTGGATATAACTGTGTGCATATTTGAGATTCCAGCATTTCAGGTGGACACTCCACCCCTCATCAGGGAACATGAGAGTTCAATAATAGATAGAGAGAAAGATGATCTTGTGCCACCCCTCATTAGGGAACATGAGAGTTCAATAATAGATAGAGAGAAAGATGATATTGTGCCGAATAAATACTCAAAAATTATGACCGTTAGAAATGAGAGGGGCGGGAGGTCAAACGATTATGATATGGGAGTAATAATTCAACTAAATAATTAATCAATAAAAATTAATAAATAATAATAATATATTTTTAAGGTGTTTCTGTGGAGCAATTTAACTGCTAAAGTGTATAGAGGTGTATATACCCTACCCCCCTCAGATTTGAACCTGTGACCTCCTTCGAGGAAACACATGCTCTTAACCGTTAAGCCCACTCATGCGGTAAATTAGAGAATGTCAAAATAGAAATAATGTAAAAAAGAGGAAATGAAAATATCAAATAAATATAAAAAGAATTAAAATATAATAAAGTGAAATTAAAGGTAAATTTTTTTTATCAAATATAATTAAAATATAAGATAAATGTCAGAGGAGCTTAGGGTGAAAAAACTAACTAAAATAAATAAATAAAAATAAGTATATGTAAATTTTAAAAATTAATAATGTAAATAAAATAAAAACCTAAATATATAAAATAAATTAAATATAATAGTTAAATATGATAATTAAATATAAGAATTAAATTTGATAATATATAAAAAATATTCAAATAATATTTAAGATAATGATTAAATTATAAAAGAAGGAAAATAATAAATATAAATAAATAAAACATAAAGGGAGAGAGTGTAGGGGTTGGGGGATGAAGGATAAGATTCCATCCATCAAGAAGAGGAGTTATATATGTAACATATGAAAATAGGGTAGTTATTAAGTATATTTATTATGTAATTAATAATATAAGTAATTGGAGAGAAATTAAATATAATTTTTTATAGAGAAAATGGAACAATTATATAGTTAAGACATAATGAATAAAAATTGAAAATATGAAACAAATGTAATTAAAATATGAGGAAAGGGGGAGGGGGCGATTTTCAAACTAAAATAGGAATAAGAGAAGGGTATTAATATAGAAACCTATCAATTCCAAAAAATAAAAAGCCTGCACATTAATTAAAATCTATAGCGTATAGGATTTGCATTTGTGTATATGCATATGCTTACCCAATGGAAGGTACCTTGTGGAGTTCATTTATGTATCACATTCATACATAACCTTGATGATAAAATGTCTTTTAACTACTCCTTTATTGTGAAGGATCACCTTCTCAAAATCTAACATTAGGGTGGATACCTTAGGTCCATGTTTTCCTTTGGTTTTTAGTATTTTCTTAATTCATTTTGACCTCTTAAAACATTTATTTGGAACATTTTCTAACTTCATGGATCCAATTGTGCAAATCCTAGCCAGAGTTCATATCACTTAAAATACCTTAATTCAGATCCATAATCTCCCAAACTTATTTGAGACTGTTATTTACAAAATCAAATTAAGTCAAAACCTTAAACCTTGTTGATATTTTAACATTAATTATACCGTGAATTCCTTTAAAAGAAAATGCCAACTATTCGATTTTGAACAAGTATGACACAATATAACAGATTATCTATATGAAGATATTAAAAAAAAACACTTCTTTGAATACTTGAAAAACAAACAACATACACAACAATGATCAAACACACTTCTTTGAATACTTGAAAAACAAACAACATACACAACAACGATCAAAGAAAAGTCCATACATAGTAGAATTAGCAAATATCTATTCCATTGTAACAAAAAGTGGATCTTTCCTACATATATAAAAAAAGAATTATTGTCATTTTAATGCAGAGTTGTATGCTCCTAAGATCATGGAAACAAGGGCTTTATAAGATTGTTTATTATATGGCAATATTACTCTACAATTGGGACAAGTTGCAGACATCGAAAACCCCCAGTATATTCATTACATGTACGACAATGTAATGGAACAACATGCTTCAAGACATAAGAGTGAAGACTATACATGGGGGATGATATATCAAATAAAACCTTTATTCAGCATCTTGTGCCATGCAGCAACTTGTCCCATTACATTGTCTTATATGTAGTAGTGAATATTTGGGGCTTTCTATGCCCCATATTGCAGGTACTAATATTATAAAGTCCACGCTCCCTTCATTGACATGCCTGCAACTATGCTATGACTCTTTTCTTCGCTGGAAAAAAACTATGCTATGACTCTTTGTTCACATTTCTTACATATTGTTTTATTTTATTATATGTAACAAGTGCTTTGCCTTTTGTCTCATGTTGTTTGATTGTATTGAAATTCACTTCAAAATTACTTTACATTTTCTTGTTCCATTCATGTGAAATGAGTGTATATTGGTGTTCACTATTTTCGAAATAACCCTTCAATTTATCGCGTGTTCCATTTGAAAACGATCACTTCGAGACAATCGCTCCATGGATACCGCAAGCTACCTGCAATAAAGATGAGATAATGCTTTTCTACACTAAATAAATAATAAATAGCATAGCTCGACTTGTTAATTACTATTTTTTTATCCAATTTAGTTATATGTTTATTATTATTATTATTTATTTATCATTTTTTGAAATTTTCATTATAAATGATAACTTAACACAACATAGTTTTCATGAGAATTATGATTTTCACATTGATATAATAGTATTTTTTTTTGTCGAGGGAAGATGCTTTGATTGGTGAGGAGGTAGGCGTTTCACTATTTTCACCTAGGTTCAAATTTTTGATAAGGCATGCGCGAATTAATTGTTGGAATTTTCACAAGTTAATAATTGGTGAGTGAATTTTTGGGTTCCATGTGAGCATTCTTGATATGGTCTTCTGCAATTGAAGAATTCGGTTTACCCATAATACCATCCTTGAAAACATACATTGTCTCCACATTGTATCAAGAATAGGATCGGAATGATCAAAAGCTTCTAATTCATATAGATCCATTGAACCAACCAACCTAGACACTAGAGTTGCATGCATTATATGTACACTAATTAACTAGCGAGGGTCATTCATTATGATGGTATGGACACGATACCAAAACAAAACCGTACAAACACCCCATTAAAAAGGGAAGTTCCAAATGATTTCTTCAAAATAAATATTCCAGTTAAAAAAAAAATAGTACATTTTCTCATTCTTATTACTTAAACATATCTTCTATAAAATTTGAACATAAACCTTTTTCAAGATAATATATAAGTTTTTCCATATCTATTTTCTAACTTCTCTATATTGATATTTATTGAAGATATAACTTATTCTATTTATCTCCTATCCATGGGTTTTCTCATCCCTTGGCTTAAAGAAAATAAGATGTAGATATAGGAGGTTGATTTTTGTAACACCCATCCTAAGGATGATGTTAGTAATCTTTATTTAACAACATTAATTGAAGCCAATATTTATTTTGCAACAATTAAGCAAATTTTAAACTATAAAATCTAATTCTACAATTTTTTTGTTAGTCTTTGTATTTGATTTCAGTGCATGTTTCTTTTACTGAATAAATTCAAATGCAAATGTGACACATAAATAAATTCACAGCATGTCCAAACATTCTAATTATGCAATAATAATTTCAACTTGACTAAATAAGAACTAATATAATACATTGAGGTCTAGTCGATTTAACAATCCTGTAGTAGTAGTCCAGGTAAGTAGTCTAGCCAACTAGCAGTGTTGAACCATGCCCAAACTGTAATTAATCCTCCTAGCCAACTAGCAACTAAACTGCTAGTTCTAGGAAACCTGTGGGGTTTCCTAGCCCTCAGTTCCCACAACTCTAATAACCACAACAACAACATTCCCTCTCAATCTCCAGTCTCATAGTCTCAAAGATCCAGATCCAGTTTTGTTCGTTCCCCAAGTGTTTTACCCTTCCACTTTATTTTTCCTTTCTCTCCATAAAATTTCAACCATTTCCTTCCCTTCTCAAGAAGAGCCCTAGAAAGTTTAAACTAATAAAATAATAAAAAATCTAACCTAACTCTTTAATGATCTGACAAACTTCCCCCCTCCCCGACAAGGAAGGTTTATCACCTTACTCTACCATGTTCTTGTAAATTCAAATACTATTAAATAATAAAATATCTCAATGTGTTTATTATTTAATAGTGCACTATCAATCACATCATTGATTGTTGGTAAAGTATTAATTGGTCTACCTAAAACATGACAAATCAATGCTTATGCATGTTAATTAAAATAACCAATGTAATAAGATCATTTAAAATTAATTACTAATGATAATTACATGAATGCAATAAATAAATTACAATTTAAATGATTGATACAACTCATGTAAATGAACATAATACAATAAAATCTAACTCATGCAATGAAAATTTAATTAACAAGAAATTAATACTATAATCATACTATAATTAATATGATATCTCAATCTTATTACACCCATCAACCACTATACATGATAACACAACAATCATCGATATGTATGCAAATTAACATTGTAACTAATACTAGTGTACATGTAGAAGGTTCTGTGTGTGTGGCCAATGTACACATAGCTTGTGCATGTACTATAGGAAACCATCATCACCTCTAATGCATAGTTCTTGATTGACAACTCAATAATGATCACACTACATGCAAGACAAGGTAACCACACATGTAAGACAACAATCTAGTAACCTTGACATTAAGGAATTTTATTAACTAAGTCACACCACATTAACACTATTTAACATCATACTTAGATTTACCTTAATGAATTAACTCATGATTTACAAGTGAAGGGAACTAAGTACAACTAAAATGTCGGTTTCTCAATTCCCAAACCGAAATATTACTAACCTAACCATCCTTCCTTCCTGACCTACTTCCAGCTTCCACCCCTTATCCATTCCTCTATTGGAATATCTTGTAGAATCAATTACATTGACCTAACCCCATATATAACCCATAAGTGGAAGCACTGACTAAATCGACGTAAATTTACCAGCAGGAAACTGGTAGTTGTCATCACACACCAGGGGATCGTGACTCTACACAACCCTCCCATGACCTCAGGTTTCAAAGGATACATGGTGGGAAATACCTCCACTTCCACGCATTGGAACTAGGGCCAACACCCTATCCCGAATCACATTGTACTGCTATTGTGGTTCTTAGAGTTATGTCATCAAATGACTAGTTTGGGTTACTTGGTCTCCTGCATAAACCTGCACTAGCCCACACATCATAACAAGTATATCGATATCACTTAGCCCCTCTAACTTGTGGGTTAGTATCATCCAAACCTAATATCATGCATAGTATTTCATTGTTTCCAAGTCATACCAATTTATCAATCATTAGTGAACATAAATAAGTTAATCTCTCTATCATGTGCATGGAATCCATCCATTCAATTAATTGTAATCTACATTAGTATCCATGTACCCTATTATTTCTTAAATTTTGCATATTGGAAGCAAATCACACAATTTCCATCATTAATAAGATAAGCAATGACTTAAAACATAATTGACACATACAAGTAGGTTCATAAATCCACACACATAGTTTAATCAGTTAAGCTGAGTCCAATAGATAATAGGCAAATAAATACAATATAGGTCTAAATTTTGTTTAGTGGTCCCATCAAAATGTGGGGCATTACATACACCCACCCTTCGGGAAAATTTATCCCAAAGTTATAGTAAGAAAAATGAGGGATAACCATGACACATGGTATTTGTGTTGTCCCAGCTAGTAGATCTTAGGCTATACTTCTCCCATTGGACCTTAACTTGGTCCACCAAGCATTTCCTGAGTTATTGGACCCTATGGTCCAATATGTGTATTGGTTTGACCAAGTAGGCCCCCTTGTCCGAAATTTGCATTTCCTTCCAATTTAGCTTTTAATGAGGTTCGTTAATAATATAATGACATAATATAGATACATGGAAAACATCATGTGTTTTATGAAAATGGGGTGGAAAAAGTAAGCGATATGCAACAGGTCCAACTCTTTCTAGGATTTCGAATGGCCCTATAATTCAAGGTGAAAACTTTGTCCCTTTTCCAAACCAAATAGTACTCTTATTAGGTCTAATACAAATAAAACCTTCAGCTCCAACATTATAGCTTCGATCAATTCTATGAGCATCGACATAACTCTTTTGCCTATCGTGTGCTTCCTTTAACTACTACCTAATCTACAATACTTGCTCTTCCATTTCTTGAAATAGTTATGGTCCTATGATTACTTTATCTTCTAACCCATCCCAAATCAATGTCATCCTTCATGGCCTCCCATATAAATCATAAGAAGGTGGCATTCCAATAGAACTATGGTAACTGCTATTGTAAGTAAACTCCACCAAAGGTAAGTACTTTTCCAATTATGGGTTTATTAATCCATAACATACATCCTAAGCATGTATTCCTTTACTTGATTAACACTCTTCATTTTCCCATCTATTTCAGGATGATATACCGAGCTTAGATTTAACTGAGTTCCCAATGTTGATTGCAAGCTTGTCCAAAACTTGGAAGTAAACATAGGGTCTCTATCCAAGATTATATTTTTAGGAAACCCATGAAGGCGAATGATCTCATTTATAAATACCGTTGCCACATCTATGATATCATAAGTTTATCTGAATGGAATAAAATGGGCTCTTTTGGTTATTTTATCAATTACCACCGAAATGGAATTATGTCTTAGAGACGTGAGGGGAAATCCTACAACAAAATCCATTGAAATGACCTCCCACGTAGACATAGGAATTCCATGAGGTTGCAAGAGATCAATTGGGAGATAGTGATCAACCTTTGCTTATTGACATTGAAGGCACTTAGCAACAAATTGTACTATGTCACAATTCATGCCTACCCAAAAGAAGAGCTTTCTCATGTTTGCATACATATTCTTCATCCCCAAATGTGCACAATAAAGTGCTCTATATTCTTCCTTGAGAACAATGCTACTAATATCCCTTTCCCTATGGACATACATCCTCCCTTGAAATCACAACAACCCATTTGCCTCTAGGTGATACCCATCAAAATTAGGTTTTGATTGCCTCCCACTCTGAAGTACTGATGTAACCTTTACATACCAACTATCTCCAAGAAGTTGCCTTAACACTCTCTCTCTTAAATAAGATTTTAAGGGAACTAAGGAGAAGATACTTGGTCTTCTAGTTAATACATCGACCACTACATTCTCTTTTCCCTTGATGTAGGATATCCCAAAGTCATGCTCGCTCTTAAATTCACCTATTTGCTATGCTAGATGTTTATATCTCTTTACACAAAGATATATTCAAGTTTGGCGATTGGATTTGAGCACAAAGATGCGTCCTACAAGATAATGCCTCCAAAGTTTTAGTTCTAGCATCACTGCTTCCAACTCTAAGTCATGTGTGAGGTAAATATCTTCATGAGTCTTTAGTTTCCTTAATTCATAAGCTATTACTCCACCCTCTTGCATTAACACAATGCCCAATCCTTTCTTTGAGGCATCCATGCAAACTATAAATTCCTTTTCCATATCGGGCACTTGTAGGATTGGTGCAATGGTTAAGAATATCTTAAGTTCAGTGGGTGTGGTGTCACATTCATTGGTCCACTCATATTGCAAAGTAGTGATGAGATTTGCAATCTTTAAAAAAAGCTTTATTTTTATTTTCTCATCATGAACCAATGAGATATCTCTTCGTGTCATTACACTTCACCTTCCATGGAATTACGGAGCCCTTAACACAAAAGGGGCTCTAATCTCATGTTAAAAAAATATAGAAAACAAACAAAAACTTAGTGAAAAATACTTAATTCATTCTCAACAATATATTAATCCAATGATATCAATGCATGATATCAATGCATAGTACATAGATGTAACTACCTCTACATCTAAATCTCACAAACAATTCATCCATGGATAATGACAACAGCTGATCAAGAAATAAAGATAACAACTCAATAGAAGTGACTAGAACTTTGGGATTGTCTACGTCTAACAATAATCTACTTTCGCATAACCCTAAAATATAGCTCGAGAACACTAAAGAACATATCAATACTAATAATATTTGTATTGTTATGACAAAACAAATAGTTATTCTCTGCCATGGCTTTTTATTTTTATATAACACTTTCATAATTGATAACTGAGAGTGCAGTGCTGCTGTGCTTGAATTTTGATCACGGAAAGGCATCCAAATTTTTTCAAATCTAAAAGATTTTTTTGTTTGTAAAGGTTTACTTTTGGATTATTTTTATTCTACGATGTGATGCTTCTAAAATTTAAATCAAAAGTCGACTGGATCGGATGCCTGCTACGTTTTTTTTTTTATTTCAAATCGATTGAGAGGCTGGCAGAAGGCAGGGAGACTCTGGGAGAACTATGATCGGGTGAATTTTTGAGTATCTGGATAATTCTGCACTGCTCCGATTCCCAAAGTGTTTTATGGGGTCTTCCATGGCGGCTAGCAGCTGCACACGCGCAGTCAATTTTAATTACTGATCACAGATCTGCGGTCGGCCAGGGATCTGCGTGGATAATAATGAAAGGTGTTTCTGTTCTGTTCCGCGACAGTAAAGAGATGGAACATTATGGTGTTTCTGTTCTGTTCCGCCACAGTAAAGTAAACAGTAAAGAGATGGACCATTATTATTATTATTAATGCATTGGAGAGCGTAGACTGTAGTTCGCACTGCACTTGATATTATTATTATGTTTGGAGCTTCACTACAAACTGTGTTTTGTCAGCACCAACTTTTGAGCGAAGTAATTTAATGAGTTCACCATTTGCACGCTGCGCATCGATGGCTGAATCCAACAGCCATTCTCCTTTCTCATTCCCAAGACATTGGCATCTTCTGTTATGTTGGTGGGTTGGATTAATGATCATTCATCCTGTTTATTAAAAACAGGGCCTGCCAGAGGTTGTAATACAGCTATCTCAAGATCAGTATCGCAGAGTACAGGAACTTGGAAGGAATTGTTCACCATTTATGTATGTTTCAGTTTCAGTGCACATTTATATATGTTTCAGTGAATGTTTTTGGCTAGATTCCGTTCAAAAACTCAATATTGAGAAAGATTTATAATGTTCCCAAAATATGGTTAATAATAAACTCTCTCGATTTAATATATATTATTTAGATCAAGCAAGCCTGGGCCGGAGCATGAAGAAAGAAGAGAACCATGCCCTAGAGTAACCATGTGTTTTGTGTCTAGTTTTGACACTACGGGACTCTCTGCTCCTCACATTGTTCCTGACAGGGGGAAATGAAGATCGTCAGGAACAAGAGAGATAGAACAAGCGAGCTGGAACAAGCAAGCCTGAACTGCCATATATTGTTCGATAGAGCTCCAAAGTTGGTGGTTGGCCTTAAACCACCCTTTTAGTAGACGACTTCAGCTTTTGCTAGACATTAGATGGTGGTCCCCAAGCCACCACTCCAGAGAAGCTATGAGCCCTCATGTCAAGTTCTAGATTCTAGAACCTTTGATCCTTCGTGCCAAGTTTGAGAGTTTGTGGTCAGCATTAAACCACACAAACGGTAGAAGATTCCAGCTTCTACTAGCCCCTTTCAGTTGGTGGTCAACCAAAACCACCTCTTTAGAGAGCACTTGTATTTAGCAGAAGATAGTGCAAGCTTCTAGCTAACTTGCTTGGAAAATGATTGTCAAGATGGAAATGTTTAGCAAGTGGTAGCTATCCACTTCCAGTGATTCAACTCTCCTTTTCTTGGACTCATATACACCCTTTGGATTAAGGGGGGATTTGTTGGAGCCTAATACTCAATGTGATGAATATTAATGTGCAAGGAAGACCAAGAGTAACCAGGGAGTCCAAGAGACCTTTTGGAATCTGAAACCCAAGGGTAAATTCTCATGTATATATTGTACATTTGATAATGAGAAATTCAAGTGCTTCCACGCCTATCCTTCTGTCCTTGTGTGTTTATGTCTATTTTCTCTTATTGGGAATCTAACAGTTTTGTTATTGGAAATATGATGTTTAACAACAAATGATATGCATAGAATAGTAGAATGATATCAAACTATGTAAATCCCATTAGTTATTACCACCTTTTTCTATCTTAATTTAAATGTATCAATCATTTCTTGTGTTGATATGATTTAATGGTATGCCAAAAGAGTGTTCAATAAGGTAGTAGCCCTTTTATTAACACAAAAATTGATTGGTTGTGGGATGTATTGTTCCACTAGGATACCTAACCCAAAATTTTCCTGAGAAACCCTTAAATTGCACAAAAAAATGTGTAAACCAACTTTATATAGACTGAGTAATTTAACCTAGATTATTTTTTGCCAAATCCCTTGTTTCACCTACTAAAATTCCTTTTGAGAAAATCTCAACAAGCTCCATGGGTCTGAAGGCCTCTACATTGTGTATCATTGCCTTAAGCACTCATATTTTTTCCTTTCCTAAAGTCTAAAAGAGAATTTAGAGATTTTAGGATATACACTTAATAATAGGTATGTCTGTGCTCTAAAGGGAGATTGATAGTTGCACAAGAAACCTGAGATCTATGGAGGAACCTGGCTAGTAGTCCATAGATGCTTTCACCTTAACATAGGTCCCTCCACCATGAAAAACCAAGGTTTCACCTACTAATGGACGATCAATGGCTCACATTCGTTTGCGGGGAACTCAAGCCCCTAATCTATAGCTAATGGTTGGGATTGTTCTCGCAATATTAGGTCTATGACTAAGGATGATTCACAAAAATTTGAGGGGGTGGGGAACTTGGATCATAAAGTTGCCACAATAACCCATCTTTCACCCCCAAAAGTGATCTATGGCCCATATTGATCCTTGGTGGTTTTTAAAGTTTGGGATTAGGGAGCCTCAATTTGCCGTGAATGACTAGGATTTCTATTGTAAGATTAAGTCAACAACATAGAGTAATTCTTACATTTTTTTAGGAGTGATCCTCACATTTTTTCAAGTATTACGGAAAAGGCCCCTGCTCCATTGCGAACAATCCATATTCACCTTGTTCTAGACATGAGGATGGCCCACATATGAATAGTGGGGGTTGCTCACTCTAGTCTAAAGAATTACAATGCTAAATGAATGAGAGACATGTAATGGGGAGTAAGATTCCACTTTGCTCCAAGATACCAAATCTCCCACCCCAATCAAACATTGCCATGTGGAAGATACCTTTTAATGAACCAAGACTATAGACATTGACTGGGAGGATCTTAGCTTTAAAATCTAGATATTTGTGAGATCTACCACATTAAAGTTCTTAAAGAGGTCATTGTTTCCTATCATTTGAAGAAATGCACGTGGAGCACTCATTCTTTAGAGAAATCAAAGCTTGTATTAGACTACAATTTCACCATTCAAAAATGTTGTAGATTTGTACCATTGGAATCAAATTCTTAAAAGTCAATTGGGTGCCACCTTTTTACACTAGGTAAGTCCTATATTGCCATCTCCACTTAAATTTTGTGTTATGAGAGAAGAACATAGTCATACCGAGATCTAAAAGCCCTATTTGGACCTCACAATTCCTTTGCCCAATCATTATTGATTTCTCTTATTTAAGTGACACTTCCATGTGTTATTTTTTCATACAATTATAACATTATAATTCAATTGCATAAGATCAATAGGATCACTAGAAGAAAGACAAAGCACATAAACAAAGAACACGAGAATTTATCCTGGGAAACCCAATAGGGAGAAAACCTAGCAACCTTCGTATAGAGATGAACAATTCTAAGAACATAGTACAATGCTGAGAGAGAAAAGTGGAAGGACTTTCCAAGTAGAAATCCCAAAATAAATTCTCCTAGCTGTAGATGCGAATCTCTCTCCAAGTGTTGTGGACTTGCTTGGTTGAGTGAGTGAGTAAATGAGGTGAAATTTCCTTCCATTTAGACAAGTGCCAAAATGGCTTTTTCCTCAACAGGGTCGAATTGTAAAACCGTCTCGTCTGACTTGACTCGGGGATCAATAAATAAAGTTTATTTTAATCTTCTCTTTGGGTAATTTATCACCAAGGTTTACATTGATTCTTTCAAGGGTTTACTAATTAATTACATCAAATTCATCTCCCATAGGAGGTACAAATCAGTACAATAAAATATAATAAGAATATCTTCTGAATTTGCACAAATTCCAACACTCCCTCTCAACAAGGAAGGTATTCTTCGGTCATCATCAACATCATGATCATCTGGGTTTCATCTATACATCTATATTGTCTCGATCATCTTTATACATATTGAAGGTTGTCAACAAAATCTCAGTCCTTCGATGAGTGTCATCATGCATCGACTCCACCATACCTTTAGTGAGCCCAAGAGTAGCCTCTCCATCCTACCGAGATGTCCGAGAGATAATATTTACTATCTACTTTACCATATGATACCTGTCCATCTCATTTTCCAATGGGATCCTCCCATACCTAGATGAGAACCTAGACGAGCAAAGGTGCATGACCATATACTACTTGTTTGTCTCATCTGCCGATGGGATAATCCCATACATGGATGAGAACCTGAACGAGTAGAGGTACCTGTGCAAGCATCACACGACCATATACTACCCGTCTGTCTCATCTACTGATGGGATTACTCCCATACCTAGATGAGAACCTGGATGAGTAGAGGTACTTGTGTGGAACCCGACCATCTACTATCTATTCGTCTCATCTGCTGATGGGATTACTCCCATACATGACTGGGAACCTAGACGAGTAGAGGTACCTGGGTGAAAGCAGGGTAAACTTCTCTATGTCATATTTCCCTCTCAAGGAGGGACACATTCTCTTCTACTCCAAGTCTTCCACGAAAGTATTCAAACTTTATCCTGTGAAGAGGCTTGGTGAGAACATCTGCAGTATGGTCATCTGTCGAAACATACTATAACTCAACCGCACCTTTCTGGACCATATCACGAATGAAGTGATATCAAATCTCTATATGCTTCGACTTGTCATGGAATATGAGATTCACTGACATATGCACAGAGTTATGGTTATCACAGTGAATCACAATTGGCTCTAGAATCTGGCCAAACAATCCTGCAAGGAGTTTCCGAAGCCATACAGATTCTCAAGTTGCTGTACTAGCAGCCATATACTTGGCCTCTGCAGTACTGAGTGCTACTGCAGCCTGATTCTTTCTACACCAGGAAATCAATACAGAACCTAAACTGAAGCAACATTTGGAAGTACTCTTCCTATCTGCAGCACATCCGGCCCAATCTGAGTCTGAAAACCCCTACAATCTCAAGTCACACTTTGAAGCATATCTTAGGCCATATCCCATTGTGCCATGCAAGTATCTGAGCACATGTTTTGTAGCAACCTAGTGAATCTGCCTCGGTTCACACATGAACTGACTGAGAGCATTCACAACAAAACATATATCTGGTCTGGTGTTCGTCAGATACATCAAGGATCCAACCAATTGGCGATACATAGTGGGATCAATCAAATTTTAATTTGAAGCAAAGTCCCTCAACTTCTTCAAATTTGCATCCATCGGAGTGGCCATGGACTTGCAGTCAAACATTTTGAACCTCTTCAGAATATCTATGGTGTATTTTCCTTGACCTAGGAAAATCTCTTACTTCCTATTCCATACTTCTAATCCCAAGAAGTAATGCATCAATCCAAGATCCTTCATTTTGAATTTAGAGGCAAGTTTCTTCTTACACCATACGATAAGTTTCTCATTTCCAGTGAGAAACAGGTCATCAACATAAAGGACCAAAATCAGTGGCTCATCTTCCACAACCTTGTAGTAAAGGTTTGGGTCTGCATCACTCTTGGTGAATCCCAAACTTACCAGGAATCCGTCTATCCATACATACCAAGCACGGGGTGCTTGCTTGAGTCCATACATGGCCTTTTTCAGCCTACATATGTGAGACTCATTTCCATGGACAACAAACCCTTCTAGTTGTTCAATATATACTTCTTCCTCAATAACACCATTGAGAAAGGCTTTCTTAACATCCATCTGATGCAACTTCTATCCCACAGCTGAAGCAATAGAAATGATTGATATGATGGAAGTATATCAAGCCACAAGAGCAAATGTCTCATCATAATCGACTCCCTCTTTTTGAGAGAATCCTCTAGCAATAAATCAATCCTTGTGTTTTTCAACACTTCCATCTGCTCCATGCTTTATTTTGTATAACCACTTGGAAGTCACTACTGAATTCCCTTCAGGTATCGGCACAGCCTCCCACACATCATTCTTCATGATGGATTGGTATTCTTCCACCATGGAATCCTTCCAAACTTGGTGTCTGGATCCTTCTTCAAAAGTGGTACATTCTGCGTCAATGATGTGACTCATCAATTCTACATAACTGGAGAACCTCTGAGGTCTTTTACTTTATTGGAAAGTACCATGTGGAGCTTCATGCCCCTCTGCATCCTGCAAAGTCTATTGTTCCCATCTAGTCCTTTTCCATCCTACTGTAATATCTCTGGGAACATAAACTGGTTCAACTGGATCAATGGGGTCGATGGGTTCAACCTTCTCTGCTAAATCCCTCTGAATAGGAGGGGGAGATGATCTCATTTCCTTTGGGTCTAGAATCTCCTCATCATCAATATCCATGTATGATCCTTTGCCTTTCCTGACAGCCATCTCTTCTTCAAAGGACACATCCCTGCTGACTTCGATCTGTCTGGATCCTGAGATATAAATCCTGTAGGCCTTTGAAGATTCATTGTATCCCACGAAAGTTCCCTTCTTTCCTGAAGGTTATAACTTCATCCTCTTCTCCTTGGGAACATGTATGTAGACTGGGAAACCAAAGATCCGGAGGTGGCCCACTTCTAGTTTCATTCCTGTGAAAGCTAGCTCCATCAAGTGTTCATGGAATGTATAAAAAATACAACAAGAGCCTATGGTACATCAATAACTAAACTATATCAAGTGCTTAACACACTTTTTGATAGATCTTCATATAATTTGATATGTATAAGACAAAACAGATCTATGTAAGCAATAAAACCAAATAATTATCTTTTATTGTTTTTGTGGTTGAGCTCTCACTACCTTCTTGTGGGAACAACCACGAGAGACCTCTATTCTTTATTTTTTTGTTGGGATCCCATCGTAGTCTATATCTTCATATCATCACCTCAAAATGGGGAGCACTAGAATAAGAAATCCAAACGATCATCATTCCTTGACTTCTTGTGAGGAGTGTCTTCATCAAAATCAACAGTTGAGGCTTCATGCTTCCTTTTGTTTGAACTTCGACAATTACTGGTGTAATGACCATATTCCTTGCACCTGTAGCATTGTATCTGATACAAATCCTTCTTCTTCTTCTTCTTCTTCTAATCTGGAGGAGAATTTGATCTCCTACCTTGGTTATTGTGATTGTAAAAATTTATTCCCCTTCCCTTTCCTTTCTTGGCATGGGACAAAAATGCTCAATTCTCCTTAGGTTGAGTGCCATGGAGTCTTTTCCTTGCTTCTATCCTTGTCTTTTCCCGAGTGCAATCTGCCCATAACTTGTCAATTTGGGTAGCTTGGTTCGACCAATTATGCTTTGAATGAATGACTCCCACTATGGTGGGAGACCATTTAGAGTAGTAATGACAAGCTCCTTATTATCAATGGGATCTCCACTGGTACTTAGATTGTCCCTTAGTTCTGTGATCCTCATGAAGTATGAGGCAATTGATTATGACTTGGACATCTTCATATTTGATAAATTGTTCCTCAATGTGAGTGTCACATTGATACTACTATGTTCAAATAACTTCTCTAGGGTTTTGAACATCTTTCTAGCAGTTTTGTTTCTTGAGATTTGAGGAACCAAGTGGTCTCTAACTGAGTCCACCAAAATCCTTCTTGCTTTGGCATCATTCTTCCTCCAGCAAGATTTGTCTTCTTCGACTTCTGGTTCTAGGACCTTCTCATTGACAAACTGCAAGAGATCATTTTATTATAGTAAGAGAAGAATCCTAGAATTTCAAGAGATGAGGTTGGAATCCACTTCCAGATGATCTTCAGCTTTCATTCCAATCATCCTGACTGTAGATATGAAGTAGAAACCCTAACAGGAGCTAGGTCAAAATTGAAAGTTGGATTCTTGAAAAAATGATTCCACAAGAGGATGCGCCCTAGCAAGGCGAGTTGAGGAAAGGTAGGGTCAAACCAATTCTGTGGAGGGAGTAGGTCAAAACCTGAAACCCTAATTTTTGCAGTAACTACAACTGCAGATTTAGGTAAAAAATGAAAATTCTCAAAATTGGATTATGCCTTCACCAAAAGATGCGCCCTTCCTAGAGAGAAATTCCCAAGGCACTTTTTCCACAAAAATGATGAGTGAAGGCCTTAAAAGATGAAACCCTAGTTCTAGCAATGGATTCTTCTAGTACTTCTCTGATACCATGTTAGTTTTTTATACAATTATAGCATTATAATTCAATTGCATAAGATCAATAGGATCACTAGAAGAAAGAAAAAGCATAGAAACAAAGAACACGAGAATTTATCCTGGGAAACCCAATAGGGAGAAAACCTATCAACCTTCGTATAGAGATGAACAATTCCGAGAACAAAGTACAATGATGAGAGAGAAAAGCAGAAGAACTTTCCAGGTATAAACCCCAAAATATCTTCTCCTAGATTTAGATGCAAATCTCTCTTCAAGTGGTGAAAATCTTTTTACAACATGAGACAATTCTGCACTGAATATTGAACAATTTGAGAGAGGAAAGCGCACTTCCCTTAGTAATTTTGTAGAGTGGACATCAGATACATAATCATGACTTCACTTTTAACATAATAATTTAGAAGAAATAGAGAATAGAAGGCACATAGAGTGCAGAGAGAGAGAGAGAGATCAATTATCTCAATACAATGAGGTTCTCTGCATAGTTTTCAATACTCTTGGAGGGATCTCAACTCCAGAATTGTAAAAAAAATCCTTAAGGGTGTCCACGACCTGCTATAGAACAATAATGGCCAATAGGATGCACAAGAACAACCGCCACTTCACACAAGTGCACCACACATCACCGAAACCACACACACTAGAAACTAGTCACTGGAAATCCACACCAAAACTACCTATTGCTACCACTAACTCCAAACATGAAACCAAATCATTTTGGTACGATGAAAACCATACTGAAATACTATAGTAAAGTCTGCATGAATCTTTATGAAAATAATAGAGTTTTCTCTTCCTCAATCTCCAAGTAGAATGACTTCTCAATCTTCTTAACTGGTTCACTGGCTGCAAAGGGGCACATCTCCCAATGCTATAAAGGGGGCACATCACCCATTCCATGAAAAGCATAGATCTCTTCAATTCAATCAAAAAATGGCCAAAATATCCTCACTAGAGCACTCATACCTCTTTTATTAGCTTTTGTTTGGTTTTTCCCTCCTAGAATTTTCTCCAAAAATAATAATAAAATTTGAATAATATGAGAGAATAATCACTCATGACACATTAGCATCCCATTCTAATGTTATTTGATCAAGTAAAACATTTGCCATCCTTGAAATTCAAATTAGAGGTGCTTAGCTTGATTTTTATCAAGGTTACACTACCATGTGGACCCACTCTACTAACCTCAAATGCGCTCTCACTGGCTAAAATTGGACCTTGTAGCTTTTAATGAGATCCCTTGGTGATTTCTTGCTCTTTCTAATCCTTATTGAGCATTATTGCAAAAATATGGAAGCCTCTTCCTTTTATGCTTTTATGGTTATTTCCTGCTTTATGTTGTTTTCCTGCTTTTAGCTACTTTTATGCTTTTAACTGCTTTTCCTGCTTTTTACCATTTTTCATGAGAAAGACACCTCATATGGGTCCCAATCCACATCCTAGATGCCCTCCTTGACCAAATTAAATCAATATTGCATTAAAAATAGATATTTGGCCTCATACATTCAAATTTATGAATTTACCTAATGACTTTAGGCCAAATTTAATTATTTTCATCAAGGGATTAGACTTAAAAATTTGGGGACATGACATTCCTCACCACCCAAGATTGTATGTCCTCAAGCAATTTAAATTTGGGAGTGGTAATGCTTGTTCCTCATCCCCAAATACTACTCATTCATTTTATGCATCTTTCCTTAGTGATGATTGTGTATAAGGATGCAATTTAAGTGGACCAAGTCATCAACTCTACACTTCACAATCTGCACCACACTGAGGATGAAAATGATGTCATGGTTCCGATTCAATAGTAATAAGGTTAAATACTCTGCTCAAAGTATGGTCCTGCAAAATGTTGTCATAGGAAAACTCCTGACCACTGCCATGAGAAGAGTAACTCTACTCTACAACTACTCAATCAACTTCTCAACAATTGGTCTACTGAGAGTCTCATCATATGAAGACCAAAAATTACTCTTACCTCTGGTCAACTCCTGAAAGTTTGCATTGCAACTGTATTTCTAAGCTCCCCATCTAATCTCAGTAAGGGACCACCATGTTGTTGCCGTGCCACTCTAATTATAACCATGCCCTCAGAAATAACTATGATCCCCATGCAACTTATGGTCATCCCAGCTGAAGCAATTGAGTCCCAAAATGATCCCAGGGTCCCAAATGAACCTGATGAATGCAAGGTGTTTATAATAATCACCCTTGCACTGCATAGTCTCCACGTAAGGAATCTTGTGAAGTATCCCAATCCAAAAAACAAAAGAATAGCATGTCCATCCATCATAAGGTTTCCTAGCTAGGAAACTGAACCATAACTCACCATAGATGGACTCTTGGAAATCATGGTTGGATCGCTCTCCAATGCCAACAACTAAATTTGCTACACCGTGCAATGCTAGTATCCCATTGGTTGTGTTGTACTCCTCCAAATATCATTGCCACTGGTAGGAGTCTGTCACTCCTAGCTATGTTAGGATACCAACACCATATTGGAATATCATTACTACCAATGTTGAACTGATTCTTTGTGAGATTCTCCAATAATACATGAAGCTCCTCTTGTTCCAATTGCACTCTAGTCCCATGGTTCGCATCACAATCACGTGTTCCACCCAATTGACTCAAGTGGAATTCCCATGCTTTTCCATGCATGAGGGAAGAAAAATCAAATATCACCCATGGATGCCTTAGTTTCTCATAAGACTACAAAAGAATTGATGTATCTATCAAACCCATTGGAATGACCAAGCAATCAGGATCAAATAGAGAAGGAGACATGTGTGTCTCTTTATGTTCCATCAAACATCTTGCTTGCGCTGCTGCATTCCACATACTAGGAGAGTAAGCATAATTCTTATGGCAACATGACTCCATATTTTCCATGTATATTTCCTCCCAATATATGGGTAGATTTGTATGGAAGGAATCATATTGCATCCATAGATGCCTTTGCTTCTGCTCACAAAACATGACAATGTCAGATGCATCAATAAATCCATCACTAGTGCAAAATAATTCTTACCAATGTGAGCAAGACCTGCACACCCTTAAGTCTCCATTTCTGCTATGTATCTATCCACCCAATCCATGGATGAATAGAATTATTTTCCTACTGATCCAAGTGGAATGTAATCAGCCACCTTCTTCAAAGCTAAGTCATATTCCCATAAAGACATCTCATGATCCTCTCGAAGCGAAACAATTGTTTGGCCAACATCTTCCATGACAATCCTTTCCTCGACATCCTGCAATTATGAGATCTCCTCATGCTCAACCATCACATGAGGCTCCTCCCTCACATGATATGTGTTAGCAGCCATATGAATCTGATTTGTAATGGTGTTGGAGGAAGAATGTGTCCCTCCCAACCCCATACTAATCTGCTCCAACTCCATGGCCTTTTCTTCTACAATTTTGAGAGCAAGGTCTCAGTCCAAGAACATTTTGAAGTAATATGATTTATTCCTTTCCATTTCTTATTTTATAATTCTTAGTTGTGCACTAGAGACCCCTTCAATATCTCCTCTTTGTATTTCCTCTTATTGAGTTCTCCACATAAGGTCTTCAGTAAATTTATGTTCACCATCAGTTCTTGTCACTACCTTCAACACCTTCTCTTCTCAGACTAAGAGTTGACTCTCAAAGTCATGCAATGGCATCCTCTCATCATAGTTTATGTGTTCACATGTGATTTCATCCAACTCATGTGAGTCATCCAAACTCCCATCCATCAATTCAGCCCTCTCACCGAAATCATCTTTGACATCAAAATTCCCAACATTGGAAAATTCCACCATGCTACCCTTCTTACCAGAAGTGGCCACTATCTCAGTATGATACAAAGGAATTTGATTACTGAAAAAATAAGAATTATGGTCATACCTTTGTGTCATATGAGTTTCTTCTATGCCAACCCTCATGTTCCCTTATTCTATAAAACTGGATGTAGGTTCACCTTTAGGTTCTTCAAGCTCTGCTTTTGGACATTCTTCCTCTATTTTGCAGCCATCATGTAGTGGCTTGAGCTCCACCTTAAGTGTCTCTTCTTTCAGTGGTTTGATGCTCTTCAATGAATCCTCATATGCATTCTTGGGCCAAAATTCATATCTTCAATAGATATATTCTTTTAAGGTAATGGCTGCACAAATCTCCTCACCCAAAGCTAGGTACTCCTGGTAGCAGAGGGGCTGGATGTTTTCACATGATTCTATCATCTTTTCTAAATATTTCTTAACCATTGGAGGATCAAGCATTCTGTATTATCTATATATTTGGTCACATAAATAATCATCCTCCTCTCGCGAAACATGCAAGACTCCATCAATATAGATGACCTCTTCTTCTTTATACTACTCGAAATCATCCTCTCCCGCTAGTACAAGTCTTATAGCTACATTTTTTCTCTTCTTCGAAAAATTAGAACTTTAGTTTTTCAGCTCACAAGTGTAGAGTACCATTCTCTTATGCCACCATAATATCCCCAATCTAGTATTAGAGATATTCACTCAATCAAAGAAGCCAATTTAAAAAATTATGAAACTAGGTGCAATTTCTAGCTCTCGGAGGCTTAGACACTAATGGACAGATAGTTTCCCAAACACAATCAAAGGCTCACAAATTTGGAAACATAGGTTCTTATGGTCACCTACAGACTCTAATCCACTTCTGGACCACACCAACCATACTATAACATGGTTTATTCATGGTCTTGCTTCGACAATTTGCACATTTCGAAGTGCATCACACCTGGGTAGGACAAAATGACCAGAGGCAATTTCCATAGGAATTATGTGGAAACTTCTTTGATTCTAGTGCAATAATGGAAACAAATTGACCTTGAAAAATGTGTATCATACCCTAGAATACATCCACACACTTCAAAAACCCTTTGTATAGAGTTTGAAATTCAAAGTTCCAAGACTAGGTTCTCGTCACAACATAGGAAAATTGTTGGTTTCCAAGTCTTTCCAAACCATATCTAACAACCACGATTTTATTCATAAAAATATTGAACGGGTCCTATTAAATCCTAATTGACATCAGGTACCCTTAGACATATATTTGGAACATCAATTGACAGGTAGATAGAGCCAAACTTAAGCAATGTTTTCCATTTTTAGCAATTTACAACATGAGACAATTATGCACTGAAGATTAAACAATTTGAGAGAAGGAATAACACTTTCCTTATTAACTTTTCATAGTGGACATCATATACATAATCATGTATTAATTTTCAGCATCAAAATTTATAATAAATAGAGAATATAAGGCGCATAGAGTGCAGAGAGAGAGAGAGAGATAAACTGGCTCAATACAATGAGGTACTCTTCATAGTTTTCGATCCTCCTGGAGGGATCTTGACTCCATAATTGAAAAAAAACTCCTGAAGGTTTTCCATGACCTGATACAGAAAAATAATGGCCAATAGGATGCACACGAACAATCACCACTTCACACAAGTGTGCCACACGTCACCAAAACCACACACACTGAAAACTAGTTATTGGAAATCCACACCAAAAGTACCTGTTGCTACCACTAACTCCAAACATGAAACAAAATCACTCTGATATGATGAAAACCATACTAAAATAATGTAGTAAAGGCTGCATGAATCTCTATGAAAAGAACCGAGTGTTCTCTTCCTCAATCTCCAACTATAATGAATTCTCAATCTCTTAAATTGGTTCATTGGTTGCAAAGGGGCACATATCCCAATGCTAGCAAGTGGCACATCACCAAAGATATGAAAAACACATATCTCTTCAATTCAATAAAAAACTGGCCAAAATATCCTCACTAGAGCACTCATACCTCTTTTATTAGCTTTTGCTGCCTTTTTTTCCTCCTAGATTTTTCTCCAAAAATAATAATAAAGTTTGAATAATATGAGAGAATAATCACTCATGACACATTTGCATCCCTTTCTAATGTTATTTTACCAAGTAAAACATTTACCATCCTTGAAATTTGAATTAGAGGTGCTTAGATCGATTTTTAGGAAGGTTACACTACCATGTGGACCCACTCTAACTTCAAATGTGATCTCACTGGCTAAATTTGGACCCTCTAGCTTTTAATGAGATTCCTTGGTGCTTTCTTGCTGTTTCTAATCCTTCTTGAGCCTTATTGCAAAAATATGGAAGCTTTTGCATTTTTTTTCTTTTATGTTGCTTTCCTCCATTATGCTGCTTTCATGCTTTTAGTTGCTTTCCCGCTTTTAGCTGCTTTTCTACTTTTAGCCGCTTTTCCTACGTTTAGATGTGCTATAACATTTTTATTGAGAAATACACCTCATATGGGTCCCAATACACATCCTATATGCCCTCCTTGACCAAATTAAATCAATATTTCATTAAAAATAAATATTTGGCCTTATACATTCAAATTTATAAATTCACCTAATGACTTTAGGCCAAATTTAATTATTTTAATCAAGGGATTAGAATTAAAAATTTGGGGACATGACACGAACAAACAAACTCCCAATTTATATGTATGGAGATCCTATGTCTAGGTTTATAAGGGAACAAATAGAAAATCTTCAGACGACCAAAGTATTATGATTTCCTACCTACCCAATCTATATACACATCTTCTATCAGTTATCCTCCCTTGGACATTTAAGGACAAAAGGAGTAAATAAGGATGGAAAATAAAACCACCACATCAGTTGGTTTCCCATGGTCAAGGTGGACACAAATATCAAGGATTTAATTATGTATATTAATTGATTCATGTAGGTTGCACTTTTTGGCATCGATGATAACATGCATGCTAGGATTGCTAAGGTATGGTCTTATTTGAAAGTGGGTACAAAAGTAAGAAGAGGAAATTGGTTCCTAGAACACGATTTCATAATAATCATATTGGCTTCCCATGTTATTGACACCTAAGCATTTTTTTTCTAGAGTATATCAAACAAATACCAAATGTAGAGGTTCTAGAGTATATGAGACAAATCTCAAAGGTAGAGGAGAAATACTTCCTAGTATCTAAAAAAAGGATATGTAACCTATCCTATATCTTTTGGAAGTTATGCCATTTTTCACCCAAAGGGTATCCTCACTGATGCCAAAATATTGTTCTTGTTTTATTTTCCTTATATACCAAACATAAGTATGAATCACACTTTGTTGTACCAAAGGATAGGGAGGAATAAGACTTTTGGGCCTTAGAATCATGAAAGTAGGGGATATATTGAAAATATAGTGAACTTGAAGTCAATATAAAAGGTACAAGTGATTATGTTGAGTAGTGGAAAACACCTAAAATAAGAAAAAAATACTCGCATTTCTAGACCCATTAGTAGAAAATCCACATATTTTATGTTCTATAGAGATGATGACTAGGGGCCTTTAGAATTCAATACTAAATTTATTTTCTTTCCACCTGACCAAAGAGTCAATGTCATTTAAGAAAAATTCAATAAGCATAAAATAGGTTCATGGTAAAAAGGTGATGAGGAATTACCTTAAACAACAAGGTGAAAAATATGGAACAATCCTTGAGGATGTAGAGTTCCCCAAACATTATGATGAGTACCACAAGGATGATGAGGATGATGAAGAATTGGTTAAGTATCTATTTCAACAATAGGAAGAAGGGGGATCACAACCCTAGGAAACTTTATGACCTCAAATGAATAAGGAGGTGAAAATGAGAAAAAATCATAACATATGAAAAAGGATTTTGAATGATGCCATTCATCTATAAAGGGGAAGGAGGCCTAGGTAAATTTGAAAAATGTTTGTGGAGGATTCCAAGGATAGAGAAAAGGACTAAAAGCCTAGGTCTAGGATCTATCTTAAGAATCCCCTCAATGGACAAAGGAGACATGCAGTCCACTTTTCATCCCTCTCAATGACAGAGAGATAAGTTTGATCATAATAGTACGTGGTACTACAAGAACTTATCATATGGGTCTAGAAGATTCAAGTATGATAGGGGGACATTAATATGGAAGTTATCCTCTCCCCCAACAACAACAAAAAATATCAATTTGAAAAAAATCTCTAATAACCTATGATAGGGGTTCTCAAGGGCATTTGATGATGGGAGAGATGGGTATAAGGATAAAGAAAAGAAGGAAATTAAGAAAATAAAGAAAGGAGAGGGAGGTATGAAGATAAATCTCACTCTAAGAATCTCAATATAGGCGAGTTAAAAGAAAAATCTATAGATTACCCCAAGGGACTTATCCTAACCTTAGTTATGAGAACTACCCCTCCCCTTTCTAAGACTAACTCTACTTCTTGTGATCCTTAGACCCCTACTAGTGATTCCCCTAGTACATCTAGTAATGATTCCACGAAAAATTTTGGGTCATAATCTTCCTTGTTTGGGTTTGTCCAACCCTTATTTTTTATTGATCCCCTGAACTTGATATAACATGAAAAAAAGAGAGGAGATAAGCTTCTTAGTGAAACTAGGATATGGGAAAAACCTAAAACACCCCAGGAAGAAATAATTTGCAAAGTTTTCAACTTTAACAAAGTAAAAGATGATTTTTTTTTCTCTTAGAATGCAAACCTACAAAGGCATTAAATCCTATTTTTAAAACATTTTTTATATCATTCATATTTATAATGTATTAACCCATGACAACGAAAATGAACTTGGTAATCTTATTTCCAAGCCATTTGAGCTTACACACAACATAACAAAGTAGACTCGAATTAACCTTCCTTTATTAAGGTATGATAAAACAATGGTGGTCTCAATACCATTATAATCATGATAATTTTTTTATATGTGCTAATATTGGATGTACAACAAACATAATTTGATGTGAAAATGAAAATGGAGCCTAATTTAATTGGGGTAATCTAATTAAAATAATGGAAATTAGAGTCCAATTGGACCAAATGAAATTTATCATCTAACAATACATAAACATGATTCGTATCAAATCCTAAGACAACCTAGTTGCGACCATGATATTAAACAAAAGTGGCACAACAAAGGATGGATGCATATGCTAAAATGGTGTAGAGTGATACAAACTAATAAAATATTATGTGCAATACTCACTAAGACACAAAATGAGACTAAAGGTGACTAACTGAGATACAACAAGACTTATATCAAAGGGAGGGTGCTTTCACATTAAACAAAGGACTTATGCGAAACTATCATAGTAACAAAGTAACGAAGGATGATATCACAATACCAAAGTGAGAGAGGATTCCATAGAAGCCCAAAATTTAAGCATAATACCTATCACATACCCGTAACCCATGGCTCAAATGTCATACCCCTATAGAGTATTTTATTAGACTAGTAAGTGTACACAAATGGCATTTTCCTCTCCCACTTGATACAAAGTATTAAGGATCATCGCATGTCTAACATGGTTGAGACAATATGCTAGATTGTATCTATTATTAAAATTATTTAACATTATTTATCATTGTAGTAGTTTCAACTCATAACAATAGTTGTCATCCTCATGCATTTTATGTTAAGCCTCATTGAAAAAATATTAGTAATCAATTTCTAATAAATTTATCCATGGCCCATCAGCCCCAAAATATCTATTTTGGGAACTTAGGTTCCTTGATGTCTTCCATCGACCATAGTCAATTCCAAATGACCCATCTTTGGTATAAAAAAACCTCCTAATTATCTCCACTCAATCCAATTTTTTTAACTTTTTTATATTCAATTAACAAACTTACCTTAATTTTCCCAAGAAATCCTATCAACAACAATAGGTAAGCTATCCCAATTATCCCCACGTTGCCCAATTTTCCCTAATTTTCCCAACCACCCAATAAGCTACAATCATCCTTAACTTCCTAATTAGCCCCAATTTTCTAAGTTGACCCAATTTTCCCAAGTTGCAAAGGTAGCCTAAAAAAACCAATTAACCCAAGTAGCCCCAATTTACCCAACCACCCAAATCACCCCAACTCACCCCAATTTCTCAATTATCCATAATTATATTGTTTATGATAAATATGGCATTGTTTTCATTTACTAGACACTTTAGAACAATCCATTGAAAACACTAGGAAGAGGTTCATTGTTTTACATGGACACATGGGATGAGTGACCAAACTTGAGATTAATTGAATTTCAAGAAACTAATATCAATCACCCCCCAACAAATGTCACGAATGTTTGAATGCCAAGAATATAATCCATCATCCTCTAACATTCTCCATTCTACTAGTTCCATCATAGTTAGGACATGCATTCAATACAGTGAGTATAATTGGTTTACTTTTCCAATGAGGGTTTGGTCAAGATTGACACACAAGCTAATTAAATCATGTTATTTTAACCATGGTTCATGTTTCATTGACATGTTGTGTATAAATATATATACATGTTTCAATGTGAACATGTCAAAATAAAATTAAAAATTGATAATATTTCCATTACTATTCCAAATCATAGAATATGAAATTTAAATATATATCAATTTTATTCATGGTCAAGAGAAATCATAACATTCATAATTTTCCATCATGCACAAGCTTGTGATTATTTCTAGTAACAGGTCTTCAAAATATACAACATGCTCATTACAACTCTAATCAATGCATTGCAACTTAGTTGCATGTGACCCTCCATGCTCATTAGATATATGAAATGGGGTGCTCATGCAGTCTCTTCATGCCCTTCAAAGTGAATATGACGTAGTGTATGCTATTTGTTACACCAAAATCTCATCATCCTCCTAGTAATGAGATATATTCCCTTAGGTTTTCCCTAATCCCTAGAGTGTTAGTACCAAATTGCTTCAGAAGAGGTTTATACCTTCTTATTTTTTCCAATTTGGATGCACTAACACACCTTGCACATTTACAAGAGGCGTCAGGCTCTTGATGACATGCTCTGCAAATTGGCATGGTGAGTCACTGATGCTAGTTGTATTTAATCAGCATGCATCACCCTCCAATGACACATGTTTCTCTTTGACAAGGTGTGTCACTTCTTGTTTGAAGGAAAAAGAGAAGATTTGAGAGTCTTCTAGAAGGAATCTCTCATGGAGGCTTATCCCAACAAATTATCATAGGTGGAAATTGAACCCCTAACTTCTTGGAATGATCCCTTAGCCTTCTCCATTGAATCCTCAACTCCATTTATCCTCTTTGGCGTATATATGCAATCTCACACTCATGGTATAGGGGAGAAAATATAGAGCACCCAAATGCTACTGAAATACTCTTCAGAGCTAAAGTTTCTCTTCTCCATTAGGAATAAGGTTGGATCTTTGAGGAAAAGGCTAGTTCAAAGGAATTGCAACGTCAAGGCATGGTTGTAATCTCTCCCTTTGCATTTTCATTAATATAGTAATATATGTGCTCTTTCCATAAAGATTCATTGTGTTAGATATTTAGAAATAGTTTCCTTGACCACTTGTTTAGATTGACCAATATTATATATTATTTCTATCTGTGTTTCTGTTTGTATGTCTTATGATTGTTTTGCAGCTGAAGATCAAAGACTACATCAAACGAGGAGAAACACCATTGCGATCATAAGGTAATCCATCCTTCGTGATATTCATAATTTTGGATCAATCTAGGAAATTCTATATGTTTTGTCGTGTTTTGTTCTATATCTAAACCATTTAGATTATAGAACTTTGTCCTTGTACACATAGATGAAGTATCTTCAAACAAAATTGGTGACTTCACTGGGGAGAGTCCATGCTCTTTGAGTTGTTTAGTTTTTTATTTTTATTTCCTTACTTATCCTCTTGGAACTATTCAATTTTCCTTGTTTCTTTCGAATCTATCGTTGTTTGAGTTACTGGGTGGTCCAGTCTCAGTCTGGGATCTTTAGCTCATCCAATTACCTAGTTTTATTTTGAAATTTTTAGCTTTTCAAAATTTGGATTGTGCCTTCCGCACCTGGGTTGTGTTTTCCATTCGTCGCTGGTCATTGGCGTACCTTTATTTGAGTCAGGAAGTGTCGCTGACACACTTGGTCTATGTTCAAGAAGCATTGCTGACACACTTTCCCCATGAGAAGACTACGTCACTGAGGGACGAACGCTCCGGTGTATACTAGCAAACTGCGTCACCCTGCAAAATTTTGCATTAAGGTCAAAATTTTCACTTCAAAGTTGGACTAGGTCTTTTTCTCTGAGATTGGTGCTTTCCTTGTCTCAATCACAATATCCTCCATATTTGGTTTGCCTCTTTTCTTAGTTTTTCTTGAGATTTGAAGCTTAGTTTGGTTCCTTGGTGAGTCCTAGGTATTCAAGCAGTTGTTGATCTTGTCTTGGGTAATTTCAATCCTTCGCAGGAGAAGCTAGTCTTGTGGCTCTTAAGAATCCTCTGATTTGCTTTGCTTTGAATTTTAAACCCTTTGAAGTGTGTTTTTGTGAAATATTTGATTGTCACAGTTTTGGTTTGAGTTATCTGAATTGTGATTTTTTGAGTATTTTGGGCACTTCTTTGCTTTTAAAGATTGCAAGACAAGTTGATCTCTTACATTTTTAATCAAGACAAAGTGAGCAGGATCATTCTTAGAAATTTTTGAATGTATTGTTAAAAGAAATCAAGATCTTTTGAATTTCTTTTTTACTCCTTTGATTCTTTGCTCAATATTAAGAGGTTTTGCAATTGCGAGAAGTTTGTTTTTCATTTTAGCTTGTACTGTTAAGCTTTTTTTAGAAGAAAAAATAAGAAAAATATTTGTTTGGTGTTATTTTTCTTGGTTTTGGTTTGATTGAAAGATAATTGTTTGTTTTTTGGTCTTTGCTTGAGAATGAAAATGAAAAGAATGGAGTTTTAATTTGGAAAATTTTCAGTTGCCTTAGGAAGAAAGGAAAAATATCTCTCCCACTCGTAGATAGAATTTATCAAAAGGAAGGACTTGCACATCATTTAGTTCATGCATGATATTGGGATGAGTCCACACTTCACTGGTCCACTTAACTGTACAAAATAAAATAAAGTGCTAGTTACGTTAAAAATTTAACAACTTGAGTGATAGGTTAGAGACGCGTTCTGACGTTTTTAAGCATAGGAGCGGTCGTTATTTTCCTACACTGCAACCTGGGGACCGTGTGGTTCTTTCATGTACTATTGGGTATATAGAAGGACCTTTTACGTACTTCACGGTATATAGAAAGGTTCTTTCAGGTACTCAACGGTATATAGGAAGGCCCCTGTCAAACGATTGTGGATTAGAAAACACTACTACAGATTGGATATCCCACATACCTTACATATATTGGGAGACCCTTCTAGGATCCTGAAACCAACCGAGTAAATTTTCGGTCGTCCTGTTGTTGCAATAAACTGAGAAAAACACTCGAAGAGATACTACACACGTACTGCTAGGTAGTCGGGTAATAAAGTCAGGGGTACGGTCCTGATCCTCCCTAGTTAGTGCTCTGAAATATTGGTCAGAGTATTACTGTTGGCCCCTACGAAATATCACGAGTTGTGATGACTTCACACTCCACTGAGGATCTAGCTCATCATCCCACATGTTACACAAGTTTGCTTGTGACCTTTAGCTTGAGTAGGACCCGTAGTGTGTCTTTTGTTTAGAATACATTTAGGAAGAGATTTTTGTTAGACATTCTAGTTGAGAAACCCTTGAGGAGATCTCGCAGAACGCAAAATTTTACACCCAAATATCCCCCCGCCGGGGATGGTTGTGCATGGGAAAACACAAACCAACCTACTACAACTGGTCCACACGAAGAATGGATCCCGATCACTGAATTAGGAGGAGAGTATTCTTCCCCTGGAAATCCACCTATCACCGACCCTATGGGACCACTGGTGGTAGCACAACCTTCTTCGCGTAATACCTCTTTTCACCATTCACTTGAAGGGTATTCTGGAGCTATAGATTGGATATTTAATCGACCTCCAAATTACCCAGTAGCAACTGATTTTGGTATATCTACTCCATTTTGGGGTGCTTCCTTAGGACAATCTATTTCCGACTTTGGTACACCATCAACTGTGGAGGCAAAGCAACCTCCACGTATTACTAGATACATCTCGAACGATGAATTTTTAGCACCACTTCAAGACACTATATCTCATAGGTGGGCAGTTGGAGAAAATGTTAGACGTCATAGTTTTCATCCTTCTTTACCATCTAGCTCGGAAGTAGTTAATCCCAAATACCACTCTCGTGTTCATTCTTTTAGTTTCTCTTCACCAGGAATACCCGTGCCCAACATGGTCTCTTATGAACTGGGCCAACCATCTTTTCCATCTTAATGGCCTCAAAATCAAATGACCGGTTCTAGACCTCTTTTGACCTCGATGACCGGGGGGAAACCCTCAGCCAATATTAATTTTGCAACTGAAGGACAATATTCAACCACGAGGAAAAGTGTAACCTGGGGGAAACCTTCAGTTAGTATTCAAAATATGACTACAAGGAAACCTTTGGTTAGTGGTCAAACACTACTGCATATGGCTCAAAATTCCCACGAAAGTTTGCCACGAAATAGTGAAAATTGATGTTTTCGTGGAAAAACAGTTTAAATTTTTGGAAAATTTTGAAAATTCCCCCGACGATCATCGCTATAGCAACGGTATAGACCTTTCATCGCTATAGCGACGAACGTTCATCGCTATAGCGACGAAAGGTCATATGTTTCCAAATATCATTCCACCAAGATGCTCAAAAAATCCATAGAAAAAATGTCATCCACATAACTGCAAAGGTTAGTTGTGGATATGGATGAAACACTTCCTCTAGACAAGATTCAAAATGGAAATTTTTATTTGCAACCTACTCATGAGTTTCCTCAATGATTGCTTCTTCATATAGGGGAGTAGGTTCAAAAAAGAGAATTTGAAAATAGTTTAATTCACATAATTGGAACTTGACCTTAATCATAACAACTATTAAGTGTGTCAAGTAGTATTGTGTGATAAATGTATAGTTGTCAGTCAATTTATATGCATAAACTTTGTTATATTTAAGAACCCTTTTGGGGGTGGGTTCTTAAAATCATCCTTGGTGATGATGATGGAAACGATGATGATGATGATCATCATCATCATCATCGACATCATCATCATCATCATCATCTTCATCACCATCTTCATCATCATCATCATCATCATCATTATCCTCATCCATCATCCTCATCATCATCATCATCATCATCATCCTCATCCGCATCATCATCATCATTAGCATCATCATCATCATCATCATCATCGACATCATCATTGTCATCATCATCATCATCGACATTATCATCATCATCATCATCGACATTATCATCATCATCATCATCATCGTATCATCGTCATCATCATTATCACTATCAAAGGGGTATGTTCAAACCCAATGCGATGCCACATCATTGAATTTGAACATACCCCTTTGATAATGATGAAAGTTACTTTTAGCATTCCATCCATATCAACATGCCATGTATATCAATGTGCCACCCAGATCAAGGAATGATAAACAAATCAATGAGCTAGCATGTGAGCATGTTGGAATGAACCACATTGATTCATGTAACATCAAGAATCATTAGAGAAGGTAAATGAATGAATGAAATCCATTTCTTATGTGTTAATATACTACACATTAGGATATTACTTAAGACTAACTTGGTATATTGTCCTATAATCATATGTGCTTCTTTAGTATGCTTTATCTAATTGTCATTATTTCATCCTACGCTTAGGTAATTCAATGATGCTCGTATTCTTGGAATTCACAACAGTTTATTTATGTCTTATCTCTTTATTGATCCATGATCTTTATATAAAAACATGTAGGGTCACTTTTTTTCTCATGCAATGGAGGTAACATTTCTTTTGTTGAGAAAAGATACACATTTTATGTTTCTCCATAAATGTTTCCCTCTTTGAGAGTTTTACTACATAATTCTTGTTGCCTCTATTTTTTTATTTGTATAAATTATTTATTTGTGTTGTTCTTTCCGTTGGCTCCCACTTGTAATTGTCACTTACAGACATGCTCTATGGATCAAATGAAGATAAGATGGAATATTAATGGGCATGGAATTTTACTCCTTATAGTTCTCTAGTTTATTATTGTTTACCTTCATAATTCATTTTATTTTATTATTTCATGGCTACATCCCTTTTATATTCACTCTTTGCCCATATATTCTATTTTTCCGATCTACCTATTTAATATTTAAATCAAATGTCTTTTCTTTATTAAAAGGAATAAAACTAATAATAATTTTTGTGTTCAACTCCATATTTTTCTTCCCGATTCCACCGTCTAACTTATTTATCTTTAAATATCTATCGACACCATTCTTTTCACTCATACTTTAGCTCATTCTTGATTCCCTTATGATGGGTGGTGTGTCCACTCAAAACATTGGGATGTTTCAAAATCTTGACATATTATATTCTAGAAACCCTAAATAATGATTACTCACTATGGAAATCTACATCTTCAAATCCATGTATAGTTTATACCCTTGAAAATGGGGATCATAACCTATAAGAACTTATGTTTTTTTAGAAAAGAATGTCGACAAGTATAGTAATGATGTATGCATTAATAACATGACATTGTGTTATTGGTATGTTTCCAATATGAAGGTTCCAACAAGCCAAAGGATAATTGATAAAGGGATTGCAAGGCCAAGGAGAAGTATATATGGGGTTCATAGTTTCCCAAAGATATTGAAAACATGGTTTAACAATATAAAACAATGCTCATATGAGGAGAAGAAAATCAATCACGATCATGTAATTAGAGGTATTACATAAATGGAAATCACAAGTGATAGGTTATAATTATAGATATACATAGATAACAATTGCACAATAGAGGGCTCACAAGATATGATACCAAATGACAAATAAATTAATACCTAAGCAAGATCATGGGGTAGTTCCATTTTACTTGCATTGAGGCCTACAAAGTCGAATAATACGAGGAAGAAGAAAATGGAATGGAAGAAGTACACGTAGGGAAAAGGCATAGTTATTTTCCAATACAAAAACATGAATAAATAGTAGGTTGAACCTGGCACTCCATGCAACCCTTCGGTAATAAAAGGTAAATTTTATCAGCCCTCTTCATCCACTAAAACCATATACAACATAGTTGAAAACATTAAAATATCTCAATAGACATCTCTTTGCACAATCTTTTAAGGATAAGTGAGCAATGGGATTTACTCTTGAAATTATTGAAATACACCTCCAAAACTAAGAAGGTATCACCTTGAAACACAACCTTCAAAAAATGGTCTAAATCCATAATACATTCATTTTTACTAACCTTCATTGAATTGTAACATTCATAATTATTTTGGTGGACTTGGGCACTTCATCATATGTGATGCCATATTTAATGTGTTGGAAATTCAGCACTAAACCAATCACATTCAATTTGCGAATCATTTAGTTAGATAAATATGAAGTGAAGGTCATATGAAGGATATCCAAGTGGCCTTAGACGTAAGGGGACACCAAGTAATTGACATTGTTGTTGTGATATTTTGTAGGCATATGACATTATTCTTAGTTGATACTAGTCACTACTCTTAAAATGATCTTTTGCAACCGTCAAGTCTCATTTGTGGCTACCTTAAAAAGGAAAGTCAAATCAAATCCAAAAAATAGAGAAAAATCAATGATAATACATTGTAACCAACCTCAAAGGGAAGAAGGGACCAATCATGCACCTCAAGATCAACCTCAATACCTTTTCTTCATTAACCCCTCCCATTTAATTAGTACATATTGAAATTTACACCCTCTCTCAAGTTGAAACCCTTGATACTATTTTCTATGGTTTGGATAACACTAGCTTTGATAAAATAGTAACTTCAAGATTTTTGTAGCTTTACATTGGTGGGGCCAAGTCTAATGCTAGTACAGGAGCTAGATGTGTTCTTATAGACCCCAATCAAAATATAGCTATATTTTCTCTTAAACCATCAACATCATTAATACAACTGAATACAAAGCTTTAGTATTAGGACTCCATTTGGAGATAGATTTCAATGTTTAAGATCCACAAGTATTTCACAATGTCAAAGTAGTTGTTTGGAAAGTTAAGAATAACTGCCATTGTACTTCTCCACATTTACTAAAGTTTAAGGAAAGAGACTTGCACTTAATTAGCCATTTTAAGTCTTTTAACCTTTAGTTTAACCCTCAAGATAACAACACAATGGTTGATTCATGGTCATTACAACTATCTCGCAATCACTTGCTTCAAACTTTAGTCAAGTGCTCGATTGACCAATCAAAATTTGACAAAGAATTTGAGGCAGGTGACCCTGTACTCTTATGTAAATGATCTTATGAACCCAAAGGGAAGAATCCCAAGTTTGCTCCTTTATGGTTAGATCCTTACCAATTTGCAAAGAAGGTTAATCAAAGTATCATCCATCTTCGAAACTTGAAGGGAGTCAAGTCACCTTTGCAAAATAATGCCTCAAATTTAAAATATACTTCCATTGAACCACATATAAAAGGTGGGTTAGCATTTACACTATAGGTTTTTCATATTGATTTAGCTACTACCTTGCCATAGCCATATATGTTTGATTTACTAATAGTAGTTTCCCCTTAGTTGTTGTTTTCAGTGAATTGTAAAGATATACTCTAATTTATTGCTCACCATGCTCTTGGACCAGTGCAAGTGTGGGATAATGTAGATGTAAGTTTTGAAAGGGTTATTTTATGAATATGCAACGTACTCCAAGCTTTCTAGTAGCCCTCACTAGACATATATCTTACCTAATGAAATACCTTAGCAATTGCATAGACCAAAGATCTAAGGCCAAATATTTACATGGGTGTTTTAACCTCGGTACTATTATATAGAAGGTGATGATATATATATAACTAGAGAGTAAAGGAATATAATAAATGACTGACCAAAAAAGGCCCTTTGAAAGCAGCAAGAAAGAAGAAAAAGAAGCGGTCGAGAGCTGAAAAAGTGGAGATAGAGAAGGACAAGGTGGAATAGAAGAGACTGGAAAGCCTTCTGTTTGGTACCATCTATGTGTTAGTTTTTCATCATTTAATTCAATAGATATAGGATCTTAACTGAAAGAACAACAGGTACAACATATCAAGCATAAGAGACAAGAGACAAGAGACATAAAACATTTCATCGGGGAAAACCAAGAAGGTGAAAAACCCTGCAACTTCCTCAGAGATAGAATAAGCACCAATACAAAGATCACAAAAATAAAACCCAAGAGATAGATGATTGTAGCAGCTACTCCTCCTCCACTAGTGCACACACCTCCTCTCTCTCACTAATGCGAAGTGAGTGAATGAGAGAATGTGTAAAATGATAGAGACACACTCTCTATTTATACACTACTTCACTTGTCTTTTAACTTTAACTAGGTCGGCCCCAACTTAACCACTTAACATAATGTTGACTGGGTCGACCCACACTAGGGTGGTCTAATAACCCTTTAACCCACATGACTCATACAGGGCGGACCCCATCAAGGTGGTCTAATAACCCATCAAGTATAAGTTACGACACTTACAATATAACTTGCGACACTTGCAAGTACAACTGACGACACTTCCAATCGGAGGAATAATACATCTCCATTGGGGATACAATAAAGTACACATACAATATACAAGAGAATATCTTCCGAAGTTACAAATACATCAACACTATGATCAACAACTCTCTATGGAGTTGGGGAATGAATTTGAGCAACTTCAAGGTGGAAATACGCAGGAGAAGGATGCGTCCGCTTGGCTCATAGACAAAAACCCAGGATCCCAAATAGATGCATACGAAGAAGAAGATTTGAAGTTGCAGAGTGAAGAGGGTTTCGACAAAAAAACGGTTTGGATTGACGAAGAAGAGGCCAAGACAAAGGTGGATATCACAAAGGTAAGCCGTTTGAGAAAATTAAAAAGTAAAGAATCAGAGGATTTGATTTCGGGAACTGATTATATCAATAGGTTAAGGTCACAGCATGCTAAATTAAACCCTGGTATGGAATGGGAAAACCTGGATAGAAAAAATAAGGATCTTGGGTCTAATTCTGATTCTGATTCCGAGATTGAAAATGGGTTAATTGTTACCAAGGGTTTAGATGGATCCGACTATGATATATTGAGGAGTAATGATGATCTTGTTGTTAGAAGTAAGGAGACATTGTTGCCAGGTCAGATTGAGTATTCTATGCTTACGGATGAAAATGCAGAGGATCCCTCGAATGTGGTTATATAGTCCGTAGGGTTTCATCAAAATGGGCAGCTGTTGCTCACTGCTGGGCTTGATAAGAAGTTGAGGATTTTCCAGATTGATGGGAAAAGGAACCCCAAAATTCAAAGTGTGTTTATTGAGAATCTTCCGATTCACAAGGCTTCTTTTTTGTCCGATGGATTAATGGCAATTGCTGCAGGACGCAAGAAGTTCTTTTACAGTTTTGATGTGGTGAAAGGTGCGTTGGACAGGATTAATTGTTTGATTGGTAGAGAGGAGAGGAGTTTGGAGAGCTTTGAGGTGTCACCAGATTCTAGCAGGATTGCATTCCTTGGGAATGATGGGTATATAATGTTGGTTTCAACAAAGACGAAACAGTTCATTGGGACCTTGAAAATGAATGGAACATCTCGTGCTCTTTCTTTTGTTGATGATGAAAGACAGTTGCTAAGTTCAGGTAGAGATGGACAGGTATATCATTGGGATCTTCGAATGAGGAAATGCATTCACAGGGGGACTGTGTTGGTGTCCATTTTTTCACTATTGTTTATCATCAAATATACTCTAAGTGGCATTAATTGCACTATTTTTGTATAATAAATCACTCTTGTTGCCATTCAGACTGTCAAACAGACTCAGGTATGCATTTATTTGAACATCATACGAATTGTGAATATTTATCAACATTTTTTATGGTTTATTAACAATCATCTCATATTTATAGACATGCTTGGTAGTTAGTTTTTGCTCTATAGGATGTGGTATTCAAACGGACCTTCATTCGGACTCGCTTTCACGCCTAAGATGCCAGCCAGCAGTGTTCAACCCGCCGTCCATCCCTTCGTCCAGCTCGCGAGATCGTTGGTTGGCATATTCCTGGCCATTAAAGACAGAAACAGAAACATGGGTTCGGTTACCAACGTGGTGGTTAGGGTTGGTGAGCCCATGTTCTAGAAGATTCGCCTCCTTGCTCGTCGAGCTTGACAGTACACCTTTTCCTCACGTCAACACTCTAGAAGACTCACTTCTCCGTCTGTTCAGCTTGACAGCACATGCTCATGCCCACGTCAACACTCGAGTAGCTCCATCCTTCCACGCTCGACCTGCCAGCATATGCTTCTACCCACGGTGGAAGGAAACGAACACGCAGTTGTTCGTGTTTGGTAGGAGCGACGCCCTAAAAGTAGGCAGGAGGCCTCTGCGTTGTCGTGAATCACCAAGCAGCCATTTGATAGTCTTAAAGACTCCTATTTTTAGAGAGGTCGACTACGTCAACCTTCTCTCCCATTGTAAAATTATAATTAGATGCCTCGTATGGAGAAACGATGATTGTCAGATAGCATATAGAATATACAGAACATAGCAGTAGTTTTTGGCATAAACATTGTGTAATTTTTCTTAGTTAATGGAAGCTCTCAAATTTTATTGTTGATGCTCTGCTGTTGGTGACTAAGTTGATTTAGTTTCCATCTCTGATTGCTAGGAAGGGCCCCTCATCAACCAGAGGTTTTATTTATGTTTTTCTGTACTTTCGTTTCTGCAAATAGTTAGTTCATTTTCCAGTTTATATAATTAATTATGTTCTCTTGTATATGTCATTTCCTTATTTTTTGTAATCTGTATTTCATTGCTAACTTAATTTATGTTTCCAGAATTGATAATGGTCGACCAAGCATAGTCTTTATAGTTCATTTTCAATCTTCTGCAATTAGATAGAGTTTAGATAGTTGTTGTTTAGTTAGTTGTTGTTTCAAGCTTAGTTATAATTAGAATTAGTTCCATTGGTTTCTTTTCTATAGCTGTAGGTTAAGTTTTATTCTTAGTTTTGTTTAACTATGTTATAGAAGTAGTTCATCTTTTCAATAATACTTAGAATAGGTTGCTTCCTACTATCTTAGCTTCTCAACAGTCTTCTCACTGACTTCTTTGCACTGTAGGTTCATCTGCATTCGCCAGCTGACGTTAAGATCATCAAAACTGCCTCTTTCCTTAGTTTAATTCGTTTTATTCCATCCGGACTGTCATTCGGACAATCATCTGGATCATCATTCGAAATTTCATACTTTCTGCATTGTTTTCATGCTTATTTTGAATCCAGTTTCCTAAGTTTTTGAATTGTAATCTTTCTTGACTTTAATTAGCATTTTTAACTATAATTAGGATCTTGCTTTATATTCCATAAAAGTTTTAATTTAGCTTGCCATTATTCTTAGTTTCCATCTCATTTTCCTTAACTTTTTTTTAACTGTTTTTCGAATTATGACTTCCATATTTGATTTACCAATATGTTGCTGCTTTCAGATTTATCAGTCTTATTCTTAGTGTAGTTTATTCCATGTTCTTAAGATTTATTTCATATTAGAGTTAATAATTTCATTCTCCAAGTAATATTCTAGTCTTAATAGTTTCTTCGTTAAGTATAGGATCAATTTCCCATTCATACATATAATGAAGATGTGCATGAAATAGAGTTTGGATCATAATTAAATATCTTTATCAAGTTTTCTACTTGCTTCCAAATTGAATTCAGAAATAAATATCTTTATTAAGTTTTCTACTTGCTTCTAGATTTCATTAGTTTTATATCATTTTGCTTATGGATAGAACATAGATCATAATGTTTAAAGTTAATTGTAATTGGTCTCTTTGTAGTTTACACCTCTTTGTCGAAATTAGGTTAGATTTACTTCCATTTTGTTTTGCTGTTACATTTGAAAGTCATTACGATACATTCACCCTAGTTCCTATTACATTTGACGTACAACATCAAGGAGAATGGAATTAGATGCTTTAGTGTAGTTTTGAAGTGTTAATTGAATGCATAAGTAGTTATTGAATTCATTAAGTAGTTTGTAGTTTTTGTCTTAAGTCAAGTAATTTCCATTTTCATAACAGGTAGTTTGCTTTTTAATCAGTATTTGTTCTTTTTCCATTGTTTAATCATAGAATAGTGTAGTATTACTTGATACTATTCTGATCTATTGGTTTAGCTAGGCTTAGTTAGTTCATTTGTTGTCTTTCTGAAGTTTGACTCGGTTTTTCATTTTGAAAGATCTTTCGATATTTTCTTTATTAAAAATTTCTAAGGTCTGACAAGTCGAAACATAGGTACCATTCTACCTCAGCATATACTTTGCCACAACTCTAAGAATACCAACCCTGGCCGATAATTAAATATTTTGGTGATTCTTTAAGACAGTAAATACATGCCAACATTTTGGTGCTGTTACCGGGGAGTTGTAGATAGATAGGTAGAATTCAGTTGTAGATAGATAGAACCTTCTCTTAAAAACTTAGCGAGAGATTTGAATTCTCTTCTTTTGAAATTTAGAAATAGGCTGGTGGCGGGTGAGTGGTAAGATGAGAGGTAAGAACATGTGCATCTGTTATAAAAGGCATCCCCAAAACCTAGCACTAATAGTGATGCAATTAGGGTTTATTTCACTTATAGTTTGTTTTTCATGAATAGGTCTAGAGACTCGCAAGATAGATTTATTAAAACTAAAATTCCTACTAAAATTCCTACTAACCTATACGAGGGGAGTGCCACCCCAACTACTAACTCAGCAGAAAGGTATCGAAAGACACCTAAAGGGGATAGTCCTACTTGGAAAGCAAAGAAAATACTTTCTGGAAATCAATTAGGGGAAACCATAGGGACATCAGAAAATTCTGTTCATAAAGAAATTCCACAGGAACCTCAAGCTCATATTGAGATTGAACGTAGACAAGAGGAAACTCCAAAGGATAAAACTTTAGAACCTTCCAACCCTCCATTAGTCCAAAAACCCAAAGACACTACTTTTTCAATAGTAGGTGGTCCAAACTTAGTAGATTTTGTTGATCCTGCACAAGTAGACACTCTTTTTGAAAATTCTGTGAACATAGTCATCTCACAAATTGAAACAACAACAGTAGGACCTTCAAAACTGATACCCACGTATCTGGTAATTCTCCTCCTAAAAAGAAGAATACTCTTCCTGAAACAGAATGTTGGGACATCCCATATTCACCAATAATGGATCCACCTAGGTATTCTCTATTTGGCAATCGAATCTTCATGGAGGATGAAAATGAAGATCGTGTCCGACAAGATGAAGGAGAAGGAGAGGTTAGAACTGAAGGTACTTTTGGATTCCCTATCTTAGACACTGCACAGGATGTAACTATGAAAAATATTCTTCCCTCCTCACTACCAACCTTCTATGGGAAGTGTAGTGAGGATTTGGATACATTCTTATTCGAGTTTGACATTTTGTGCAGGAGTTATAATTACCTACAAGATGGGCAAAGCTAAAACTCTTTCCTACCACATTAAAAGATTCTGCTCTTCGATGGTTTATGGGATTAGGAGAATCTAGTATAAGAACTTGGAAAGACATGAAGAATGCATTTCTACGGAAATATCAGGAATACTGTAGACCTAAGGACTCTTGCAATGACATTTTTAAAATTCAACAACTTGAAGATGAGAGCCTAGAAGACTATCTCAAAATAACTATGTGTTACATAAATCTAAATATAGTGATCTTCTAGAAGATGCAGTAAGGACACTCTTCCTCAAGGGAATCTCATAAGAATTCTTAGAAAACCTTAATCTCATGGTAGCAGGAGATATCTCTCATCAACCTTTTGCACAGATTTGTGAACTATGTAGGAATTACTCTAAGAGCAGAGGGAAAAGTGGAAAACATCTTTGAGAATCTTATGCTAGGAGCCCGAAAGAGAACACATCCATTCCTGGTGGAGTTACAAGGGTAGAGTTGGGAAACCTATTGGAAAATTTCAAAACAGATATCTTAGGAGCCATGGGTTCTCAACTAGATGCACTACAAGCTAAAAAGAGGCAAGATGAAGAGCGTGCAACAATGAGTGTTTTCTGTCCTAGGTGTAGAACTAAACAACCTCAACGTGAATGTCTATTGAATAATGTTTCAGTTTGTCACCTTTGTACAGAAGAACATCTGACTGATAATTGTCCATCATTGCCTGGGTTGCAAGTTGTGTATAAGAGTGGAAACTTTGGTGAATCATCTAGGAGGCCTTGGCAACCTAGAGATCAACCATCATATCAATATCCATCACAAATTCCACCCTACTACTATCCTTATCAACCTCCTCAACAATGGAATACTTCAGGTTGGCAGAATTGGCCACCGCAGTACCTTTCTCAGAATACCCAACAACAACAATGGCCACATGGATGGAGAGGACAAGCTTATGCTCAACCACCTCCTCCTATTCATAATTATCCTTACCCACCTAATATTCAGCAACTTTTTCTTGGATTTACACCTCCTTCATTACCCCCTATCCCAAATCAACCTCACCATTTCCAGAATATGAATCCTCCAAGACCCACAATATTACCTGCACAACCAATACCGAATCCTAACAACAAGCCAACCCAAGCTCTTAACAACATTGGGTTGTTACCTCTTCCATCATATGCCATTTCGACCACACCAATACACGAGATTCAATTGCAGTCTGGAAGAGTTCTACAAGATCATCCCAAGTCATCAGTTGTTATCCAAGAAGAGAATGAAGAAGACATACCTAGTGAAGCTTTGAATGATGCCATTCTTGAAGATGTGGTTATTCCTAAATCTTCAACACATAATCATACACATAAAGAAGCAATTACAGGGGAAAAATCACCTCCATATCGGGAGTGTCTAGTAATAGAAAAACCTGTAACTTATCTAGAGTATGATATCATTAACGAATTGAAAAATATTTGCATTAACATCCCTTTGTTACAAGCCATTAAGGATATCCCAATCTATATTAAGGTAATAAAGGAACTTTGTATTAAGAGACCAGACAGAAAACAAAAATACCCTCCAACGATTCATGTAATAGGAGAAAACCTATTTTGGTTAGATTGTCCTTTCGGGGATGAGAACTTGGAAGAACTTTCCCTTGTTAGATATTTCTCCTAGGCACTTCAAGAACAAAACATCGAGAATGTGTTGAATCAATTTATCTCTTCCACAACATGTATAGATTTTCCTCGGTCTTTTTCCCAACTTGACCAGATATTTGGAGATGAATTCCAAGAAAACATGAGTCTCTCAACATTTACAAGTGCACCCTGTGTCTTCGCAATCGAAGAACATCTAGGATACTATACCATACCTTGTGAGGTTAGTTCTGACAAATTTCTACATATAAATGTAGGTTTAAATGAGAGTCAGCAAAAACAATTACTAAAAGTACTCAAGAGTCAAACTGGAGCATTTGCATGGGAATATACCGATATGAAAGGTATACACCCAGATACCTGTATCCACCACATTTACACAGACTCGAACGTACCTCCTGTTAGGCATCCCCAGAGAAGGATGAATCCATCCCTAAAGGATATAGTAAAAGATGAACTACAAAAACTCAACGTCAGTTTCATTTACCCAATTTCCAATAGTAAATGGGTGTCTCCTCTGGTGGTAGTTCCAAAGAAAGTCATAGGGAAATGGCGTATCTGTGTTGACTTTCGAGAACAGAACAAGGCCACTCTTAAGGACTACTTCATGTTGTCTTTCATCGATTAGGTGTTAGACACCTTATTAGGGAAACAATATTTTTCATTCCTTGATGGGTATAGTAGATACAATCAAATACTAATAGCACCGGAGGATCAAGACAAGACAACCTTAACTTGTTCTTGGCGGACATATTCCTATCGAGTGTTACCATTTGGCCTATGTAATGCACCTGCTACCTTCTAGCGTGCAGTTCTAGGAATCTTCGCTAACCTTATACATGATTGTGTAGAAGTTTATATGGATGATTTTATAGTTTATGGTAATACCTTCCAAGAAGCCCTTGATAACCTCGAAACAGTTCTTATTCGGTGCCAAGAAACGAACTTAGCTCTTAGCCATGAAAAATGTAAGATGTTACTAACCGAAGGCATAGTTCTGGGACATCATGTCTCTCTTCAAGGTATCAAGGTGGATCCTGCCAAGATAGAAATAATTGTTAATATTCCTCCTCCAAAAACATCGAAGGAAGTAAGAAGTTTTCTTGGCCATGCAGGCTATTATAGACGTTTTATTGAAAATTTCACTAAGACAGCCACACCTATGTTCAAACTACTCATGAAGGACACAGAATTTCAATGGACTGAACCTTGTCAACATGCCTTTGAAACTCTGAAGGCAAAGCTATCAGTGGAACCAATACTTAGGGGCCCCAATTGGTCCCTTCCTTTCCATATATCCATTGATGCTTCCGACATAGCTATAGGAGCAGTCTTAGGTCAAAAAGAGGGACAAACATCACATGCCATCTATTTTTCTAGTAAAAATTTGACTCCTGCATAAACAAAATACATTGTTACTGAAAAAGAGTTTCTGGCAGTAGTCTATGCTATTAACAAGTTTCGTCATTATATCACAGGATATGAAATTTTTATATACACTGACCACTCCACCATCAAATTTTTAGTGAATAAACCTATCACCAATGGCATAGTGACTTGGTGGCTTCCTTTGCTACAAGAATTTAACATCACCATTGTTGATCGTCGCGGTTGAGAGAATGTGGTAGCTGATTTTCTCTCTCAAATTCAAACTAATGATAATGATAGTTCTGTTGATCATAGCTTCCTAGATGAACATTTGTTCGCTGTGTCTATTCGAACCCCATGGTTTTTAGACATAGCCAATTATTTAGCAATTGGAAAGATACCAAACCATCTCTCCCCACCCGAAAAACATAGGATCATAGTTCAGAGTTCTAATTACTCTTGGGTGGACAATGATCTCTTTCGTACTGGTCCTGATCTTATTATTAGACGATGTGTACGGGAGGATGAGATGGCAAAGATCCTACATGCATGTCATGGTGGACCTTGTGGAGGGCATTTTTCTAATAAGAGAACAACATACAAAGTGTTGCACTCTGGGTATTATTGGCCAATCATTTTCAAAGATGCGGCCAAATATGTCAAGGGATGTGACAGTTGCCAAAGAATGGGTAGACCTACGCCATCCAATGAAATGCCTTTACAACCCCAAGTTATGATTGAGCCTTTTGAAAAATGGGCTCTATATTTTGTTGGGACAATTTCCCCTATGTCTCGTAAGAAGAAGTACATCCTAGTCTGTACAGATTATGTCACCAAGTGGGTAGAAGCCAAAGCCTTATTCCGAGCCACAGAGAAATATTTGGTGGAGTTCATATATGAAGAAATATTTACTCGATTCGGTGTACCGAGGGAAATTGTAACTGATCAAGGATCTCAGTTTACCTCCAAATTAATGAAAGAGCTCACTGAAAAATATGGTATTAGACATTGTAAAAATTCACCATATCACCCACAAGCCAATGGTCAGGTAGAGTCCACCAACAAAGTATAGAAGCCATCATGACTAAGACTACTCAGTTACAACACAAAGAATGGGCAGATAAGCTCCCAGAAGCTTTGTGGGCTTATAGAATAACTTGGAGGAACACCACTGGCCACACACCTTATGAACTTGTTTATAGTAAACAAGTTCTTCTACCTATTGAATTTCAAGTCAAAACCTATCGTATGGTTGCACAATTAGGGACGAATCTAGAACAAGCACAAAGACAATGAATCCTGCAAATAAATGAATTAGACGAGATTAGGAAAGATGTTATTCAACGCATAATATTAATACAAAACCAACGCAAAAAATGGCATGATAGATACATTAAACAGAAACACTTCAAAACTGGAGACTGGGCGTTACTTTTTGATTCAAGATACAAAAACTTTAAAGGTAAATTAACTATTGGTTGGATGGGTCCATATGAAATTGTTACAACTTTTGATAATGGATCCATTAAAATTAAGACAATTGATGATTCTCAAATTTCTTTTGTTGTAAATGGACATAGAATTAGACTTTATCATCAACCAATATCTAAACAAGATTTTGTGTAGAATGCCTTACAAAGAGGAAATGGAGCTGGTAGAAGAGGAAGTCATTCCTCCTTCTCCTAGTTCTTGAATAATTCTGGGTTATCTTCCTTTGTATATATGTAAATATGTTCTTGTTTTTCAATAACAAGAGTCATTTCTAACAATTGATTGCATTCTTTACAGGAAATTCATTTTTATGATCAGCTTATGAAATTTTGTAAATTAAAACAGGAAGACTCTTTTCCTTTTTCCTAAACTTCATATGACATTCTGTGTACATATGTTTTTGTCTTGAATACATTTGAATCATCTAACAAGTGGTTTTGCAATTTGATTACAAGAACCTTATGATCAGCTCATGCAATATTATCCGAAAAGGGAAGTGCTCTAAAAAGAAATATCTATAGTTCTCCTTCTCTTGTGATTATTGTTGATTTATAGTGAAAGGTTAAAGCGTTCTTTATATCATTTTTAACCACTTTATTTTATGATTCTGTATATGGTATTTGATTCGGACATGTACATTTCTGATTTATCATTAGAACAGTTGCTTAAGACCCACTTTAATTACTATGATCCCTAGGCTCATTATCAAAACTTGTCTCTTAAGCACTTTTAAAAGGTAGCCCAAAAGTGAGTGATATTTTCTATTTTGTGGGGAACATTACTGACCTTTTATGAAGAAGATAGACTGAGAGGTCAAATAACAACTTTAGGTTATTATCTTTTGACATGATCTATAATTTAGGCCGTTATAAATAAGGTTACTCATAAGGTTCACGCTAAAAATTTGAATTATGTGTTTAACAGGCTTAGCACACTCTAGTGCCAACCAGCTTCCTTACTAAAAATATCATTATACGAAGCAAACCTGTCGGGGTACTGAACAGGTTCGTTGGCAGCGGGTCCATGCTAAGTAAAATATTAAACAAGGAAGCTCGATAAATGCAAGTAAACCCGTCGGGGTACTGAACAGGCTCGCTGGTAGTGAGGCTATGCTTGCATGGTACCAAGATAAACCCGTCGGGGTACTGAATAGGCCTGCTGGCAGCGGGGCAATATCGGGTAAAAGAGGTTTGGTTAACGCTTTGCTATTCACATGGCTCATAAAAAACCTAAGTATACAAACACATGTTTAGGCCAATTATTTATATTGTCATTAGAGAATGGCTGTAAGTTGGACTTGGACCTTGTCATCTAATTCAAACAATACCTAGGATATGATTATCCTAGAAATGGGACCCATAACTATAGTAAATCTCACAAACTCTATGGTGAACCTTATCTATATTCTTTGGATGACAAGAGATCTTTACAATGAATCATGGATGACTAGTTTTCCTATGGCATTTCACATCAATTATACTATCATTCTTCATATGGTCTTCTTAAGCACTGTTGTATTCCTTTTGACAAATGTACATATCTTAATCATCTACATATATTAGTTAATATTTCATTTTCTTAGGAAAATTATCACATCATTTTTAGAAGATTATTGCTTGAACCATGTATTAAAAATATTTGAATATTAATAAATTTTTCTTTGATGGCTTGAGGACATGCCATATTTTTGGTTTGGGGGAGGATCAAAATTGTTTTTAACTTTCTGAATATTTATGAATTTTTTATTATTATTTATCTCTGATAAAATGATAGGTATTTTCAAGAATAATGAGAAATAGCATAAGAAGGATTGTCCTAATAAATGACAAATAAAGAGGAACGCAACTTAAAGATCCAGAAAGAAAGTTTACAGCATCTTTTGTGCACTAACAGTCTCAGAAATTCCCTGCAAAATCAGCTTCAGTCAGCATTAGCAAGCAAATATTGTACAGACAAAAGTCTGTATGAAGGGTTGAATGCCAAGTCGAATGCCGATAGGAATGAGGTGTTGAACAAGGAAAATGTATAACGATCTGAAGGAGGTGCCGAATGAAACCATAGCTTATAATGGCTTTATTAAACATGCCAAGGTATCCAAATTTGAATATTATTGATAAATCTAATTGGCTAATTATGTCAGGAATCAATCAAATGTCAATTTCGCACGTGGTCTCATTCCCTTATATATCTCGCCTCCATTAAACGAATGGATTATGCATCATTTCAATCTTCAAAATCATTACATGACCACCATATGGTATTAATTATCCTATCGTATGATATTCCATCATATTAAATCAAGTCATCATGATCTCTCACGTGTAATCTATGGCTACTATTTCATTCTGAGAATCACATTCAAACTGTCCAAAGTTCGACTTTGGACACGGTTGAATATATCACAGCCACACGTATTCTCTGAATCATGCATTTCTATGTTGGTGCTTGATTCAAGATCTTTGAATGACAAGTGTGATCTCTCAAGCATGCACCTTATCCATCGTTCAACCATTCAAACAGACTTCAATTTAAATTGATGATTGCGTGAATTTCGCTCCATTCCTGTTCGTTTTCCATCTTCTTTGTTAAGCCACGTCTCCTGCATCTCTTGCATCCCCTGTACCCATTTGCATCCATCGACCTTTGTTCAAGTATGTCGATCCATCATGAACCTGGAAGTTACCAGGATTTACTTTGCATCCCCGAGTTTAAAGAATGCCGCTAGGTATTCCTTCGAGCCGGGTGGGGTCTGTTTCTCTGCCTTCTTCAAGGCCATGACCATGAAATTTCACTACTGTTCGCCAAAGGATTCGATGGCAAGACGGCCAAAGTTGGCCATCTCACTTTTTCTGTGACGAAAGAATCTATCGCATTAGCCATGAAGCTCCCTAGGGAAGGATCCCGTTGGCATAAACATCTCCTCCTTCCACGGAAGGCTCACGAATTTGCTTTGAAAGATGAATATCAACATGTTGCTGGAACAAAAGGATTCCACCGAGAATGGGTTAAGCCGGAATACCTAGATCCCTTGACTGTCATCATCCATCTGATCACTTGTGAGGGTAAGTTTACTGTTTATAAAGTTTGCCATTTTAGATTGCTAGCACATTTTGTTAACAGTCAGACCCTCAATTTCCCATTCTACTTCCGGAAACGTTTAGAAAAAACATCAATCCAGGTCAGGAACAATACTGTTAATCCCTCTAGAAGCTTGTACCATCATTGTCTTATTAAAATCTTGATCATTCACCAGTTGGAAAAGAGAGGGAAAACCTGGGATCGTTTTTTATTTGAAATACTAAACCCTCATTTGATTGAGAAGCCTATTTCCAAATCCTCTGCTTCTCGAAAACACCATCGTTTCCAAGCCAGTATTAGTGAGCCTACCCAAGCCTCTACGCAAACAGAACAAGACACCAATCGTGTGCGGTTTGATGAGAATCCCTCAGGAGATGTACATCTCGTCCATCCATCGCCTTCTCTTGAGCTTACCCTTGGTGACCCTACTTCGGAACCTCCACTCTTTTCAGTATCCACTAAATCCACGAGAACAAATCGTGACCAGTTCATCGACTAGTCTGTCATCCAGACTGCCATTCAGCCATCAAGTTCAGACAACTAGTCAGACGACCATACCTTTGAAACACCTCTCCTCACATTAGTCAATGTATTTGCTCGATTGTGTGAATCCCCTGCTGCTGAAAGTTTCCCTGCACACAACGAAGACAGAGTTCTGGAAGAACATACTGTTGAGCTTGAAACATCTTCAAGAAATTTGAGTCCTCTAAAGGACCTGGAACTTCGCATAGAATAACCCATTCTGAATCAGCAGGAAGTGGATATATTGACCCGAGGGATAGCATGGGTGACAAACCAGAATCAAAATTATGTGGAAACAATCTTTGAACTTCAGAAATAAAACAAGGCACTGCGCACACAAGTAAGAAGCATTGAATGCTTGGTCAATGCCAGAACAACGTCCCATACTACTCTCCGGATGAAGTATGACACCTTGAAGGACCAGTTTAGGAAGCTATAGAAGTTTAAAGCTAAAACCACTTCCTCTTCCAAGTCGAAGGCAGCTGCTACCGCAGCTCATCCTTCTTCCCGAACTTCTCTATTTTGCTTAGTGGGACTTGGAATATTTCCGGTTTGGGTGGATTTTGGTGTCCATTTTGTCACTATTTTTTATCATCAAATATACTCTAAGTGGTGTTAATTGCACTATTTTTGTATAATAAATCACTCTTCTTGCCATTCAGACTGTCAAACAGACTGAGGTATGCATTTATTTGAACATCATATGAATCGTGAATAATTATCAACATTTTTTATGGTTTATTAACAATCATCTCATATTTATAGACATGCTTGGCAGTTAGTTTTTTCTCTACAGGCTGCGGTCTTCAAACAAACCTTTATTCGGACTCGCTTTCATGCCTAAGACGCCAGTAGTGTTCAACCCGTCGTCCAGCCCTTTGTCCAGCCTGCGAGATCGTTGGTTGGCATATTCCTGGACATTAAAGACAAAAATGGAAACATGGGTTCGGTTATCAACGTGGTGGTTATGGTTGGTGGGCCCCGGTTCTAGAAGATTCGCCTCCCTGCCCGCCGAGCTTGACAGCACACCATTTCCTCACGTCAACACTCTAGAAAACTCACTTCTCCGTCCGTTCAACTTGAAAACACATGCTCATTCCCACGTCGACACTCCAATAGCTCCATCCTTCCATGCTCGACCTTCCAGCACATGCTTCTGCCCACAGTTGAAGGAAACGAACACACAGATGTTCGTGTCCTGTAGGATCGACGCCGTGAAAGTAGGTAGGCGGCCTCTGCGTTGTTGTGAATCACCAGGTAGTTGTTTGATAGTCTTAAAGACTCCTATTTTTAGAGAGGTCGACTATGTCGACCTTCTCTCCCATTGTAAAATTATAATTAGATGCCTCGTATGGAGAAACGATGATCGTTAGATAGCATATAGAATATACATAAGATAGCAGTAGTTTTTGGCATAAACGTTGTGTAACTTTTCTCAATTAATGGAAGCTCCCGAATTTTATTGTTGATGCTCTGTTGTTGGTGACTAAGTTGATTTAGTTTCCATCTCTCATTGCTGGGAAGGGCCCCTCATCAACTTGAGGTTTTATTTATGTTTTTTTGTACTTTCTTTTCTGCAAATAGCTAGTTCATTTTCCAGTTTATATAATTAATTATGTTTTCCTCTATATGTCATTTCCTTATTTTTTGTAATCTGTATTTCATTGCTAACTTAATTTATGTTTCTAGAATTGATAATGGTCGACCAAGCATAATATTTATAGTTCGTTTTCAGTCTTCTGCATTTAGATAGAGTTTAGATAGTTGTTGTTTCAAGCTTAGTTATAATTAGAATTAGTTCCATTAGTTTCTTTTCTATAGCTGTAGGTTAAGTTTTATTCTTAGTTTTGTTTAACTATGTTATAGAAGTAGTTCATCTTTTCAATAATAATTAGAATAGGTTGCTTCCTACTATCTTAGCTTCTCAATAGTCTTCTCACTGACTTCGTTGCACTATAGGTCCATCTGCATTCGCCAAGTGACGTTAAGATCATCAAAACTGCCTCTTTCCTTAGTTTAATTCGTTTTCTTCCATCCAGACTGTCATTCGGACAGTCATCCAGATCGTCATTCGAACTTTCATACTTTCTGCATTGTTTTCATGCTTATTTTGAATCCAGTTTCCTAGGTTTTTGAATTGTAATCTTTCTTGAGTTTAATTAGCATTTTTAACTATAATTAGGATCTTGCTTTATATTCCATAAAAGTTTTAATTAAGCTTGCCATTATTCTTAGTTTCCATCTCATTTTCCTTAACTTTGTTTTAACTGTTTTTCGAATTATGACTTCCATATTTGATTTACCAATATGTTGTTGCTTTCAAAATTATCAGTCTTATTCTTAGTGTAGTTTATTCCATGTTCTTAAGATTTATTTCATATTAGAGTTAATAATTTCATTCTCCAAGTATTCTAGTCTTAATAGTTTCTTCGTTAAGTATAGGATCAGTTTCCCATTCATACAAATAATGAAGATGTTCATGAAATAGAGTTTGGATCAGAAATAAATATCTTTATCAAGTTTTCTACTTGCTTCCAAATTGAATTCAGAAATAAATATCTTTATTAAGTTTTCTACTTGCTTCTAGATTTCATTAGTTTTATATCATTTTGCTTATGTATAGAAGATAGATCATAAAGTTTAAAGTTAATTATAATTGGTCTCTTTGTAGTTTACATCTCTTTGTCGAAATTAGGTTAGATTTACTTCCATTTTGTTTTGATGTTACATTTGAAAGTCATTACAATACATTCACCCCAGTTCCTATTACATTTGACGTACAACATCAAGGAGAATGGAATTAGATGCTTTAGTGTAGTTTTGACGTGTTAACTGAATGCATAAGTAGTTATTGAATTCATTAATTAGTTTGTAGTTTTTGTCTTAAGTCAAGTAATTTCCATTTTCATAATAGGTAGTTTTGTTTTTTAATCAGTATTTGTTCTTTTTCCATTGTTTAATCATATAATAGAGTAGTATGACTTGATACTATTCTGATCTGTTGGTTTAGCTAGGTTTAGTTAGGTCATTTGTTGTCTTTTTGAAGTTTGACGCAGTTTTTCATTTTGAAAGATCTTTCGATCTTTTCTTTATTAAACATTTCTAAGGTCTGACAAGCCGAAACTGAGGTACCATTCTACCTCAGCATATACTTTGCCACAACTCTAAGTATTCCAACCCTAGTCGATAATTAAATATTTTGGTGATTCTTTAATACAGTAAATACACCTCAACAGACTGATGAGGGCTGTGTTAGCAGTTCATCTCCGAGCATTTCTCCCAACAGTAATATATTTGCTACTGGGTCAAACAGTGGGATTGTTAATATTTATAACAGAAGTGAATTTCTTAGGGGTGTTAGAAAGCCCATGAAGACCCTTACAAATCTTGTGACTGCAGTGGATAATTTGAAGTTCAATTGTGATTCACAAATATTGGCCATTTGTTCGAAGATGAATAGAAATAGAATGAGGTTGGTTCATCTCCCTTCTTGCACAGTGTTCACGAATTGGCCCCCAACCAAAATTCGTTTGCAGTATGTACACTCGCTAGATTTCAGTCCAGCCAGTGGTTTCTTGGTTGTTGGCAATGCTGCAGGAAACATGCTGTTGTTTAAGCTCCATCATTCCTCCACTTCTAATCACATCCCTTGTATTTGTACCGTGATAGCATTTTACCATATTTGGGTATGCCCTGAGTAAGATGACTGATGTAGAATTACGAAAGATCATCAATGGAAAACTGACTTACAAGATTGATAAGAGGTAAACAGATAAAATGACTACATAATTTCTAGAATTCCTCATTTTATTCTTCGAGCTATGGTGATTTCCTCCTTGAGTAGAAGTAAAATCCAATTTTTTAGGTTGGAACTAGAACATTTATTTCACGGTAATTTTAACTATTGAGGAAATTGCTGGTTTATTAAAGTGTAAATGTAGCAACTTGTTGCTCTACTGACCAGGGAAAATTGTGAAAACAAAATGGATCAGTTTTTACAACGTTGCTTTTACCATCCGGGTCAATACAACTCGGAGGCCAAATTCAAAGAGCTAAACAAAAAATTGAAGGAGCATGAGGTAGCAAATCAAGTCAAATATGTTTGAGAAGTTCTTAATTTGAATCTTTGACTTGTCTCCTTACTTTGACTCACTTTTATGTTTAGAGAGCAATATCACAAATTACTTGTTTTGGAGACCAGTTTCAAGTTCTTGATGTTATTGTTTCTCTTCATAGACTCATTAATATAGCATATATCCTTTATTCTTCACCTTTTCTTTCCTATGATTATGTGGGTTTAGGTTTCTATTTACACCTTCTTCGCTTCCATGGTATTTGCTCCATCGTTTGCTTGAACAAACGAACCGACTAAATATATCGATGAATGTGTGAGACCTAATGTGTAGTCTTCCACTCACCTTTCTCTTGGTGATGAATATGGCAATATATATATTGAATAGGATTCCCAACAAAGCAATTATAGAAGTCACACCTGAGGTGGCTTTTACTGGTGTGAAACCAAAGGTAAACTAGTTAAAAATCTTTGATATAGATGCTTATGATGTCACCACATGTTGAAGATTGTTATTTGTTGGGTATGTTGATGAAAGGATATAGGTTCGTTGTTCCTTACATAAATAAGGTTGTTGAGGGTAGATATGTTAGAATCAATGAAAATTCAGATCTGAATCAAATTGATGATGACATGTTTGAGGCTAACAAATCCACAGAGTTTCAAGGAACTGATGTTCAGAATATTGAGCACTCACCATGTGATGTGCCAATAGTACAAGTGGCAGTAGAGCTCCCACTATCAAGTTATGGAAGAGGTTGAAGGCATGGAGATGCAAAGAGAGAAGAGTTCCCACAGTCCAATCTTGGATGGAAGCCTTGAAGATACAAAGAAGTGGATGGATAGATAGAGAAGTGGAACCAGAGGCACTAGATGCATCAAGATTAGTCCTAGTGAAAGCAATACAATATGATTAGTGATGCATGTAAAGAGACCACATGAACAGACACAGGTTCCTGCGGATCAGTTACAGGTATTGGATTTTGTAGGTGTGGATGACAATGAGGCTCTTTACAGAATATTGTAGACTTTAGAGGCCTGGTTTGTGATTTGTAACACTTTTGGTACCTAGGTATGGAAGAGGACAATTCCTTGAAGGTTAAATAAACTTATACATTAAAACTTACACCATCATCAATAAATGTGACAAGAGGCCAAATAGGGGAGTGATCCACTAAATCAAGGAGTCAATCATCAAGGAAGACTAACACTATGCCCAAAATTCTAGCGCAATCTCTCCAAAAATTAAAGTTAGTATGTTCAATATTTAAAGTGTAGTCATCCGCTGATTGATTGCTGATTATTGTCTGTACCGAGAGCTGATACAACCCAGGCCATTCTAAGAAGTAAATTTAGTGATTTCCATAAAAAATTCCATAACAAAAATTAATTGTAAAATGCAATCAAGTAAGCTTGACAATATAATGCTGGGCATATTTTGAAAGCCTAATGTGTAGTCGTCTGCTATAATGACAATATTTTGAAATCCTAATGTGTAGTCCTCCGCTATTACTTGTATGTTCAATATTTAAAGTTAGTATTTGATCATGTATGTGTTCAATATAATGTTGGGCATATTTTGAAATCCTAATGTGTAGTCGTCTGCTATTATGGCAATATTTTGAAAGCCTAATGTGTAGTCGTTCGCTATTATGACAATATTTTGGAAGCCTAATGTGTAGTCGTCCGCTATTACTTGTATGTTCAATATTTAAAGTTAGTATTTGATCATGTATGTGAATTATCTAGATGAAAGAGTGCTTACTAACTTGGGCAGATAATTTTCACCGCAACAGCTTTTGTTTCCTAGTAAGTTGGGCCTTCCATTCCATGTTCTTCTTTCCATTCCCCATACTTGTTTTCACTACAAGTAAACAATGCACAAAACTGTAGTGCTGCACTTAACAGAGTAAAATGCAATCAAGTAAGCTTGACAATATAATGCTGGGCATATTTTGAAAGCCTAATGTGTAGTCATCCACTCACCTTTCTCTTGGTGATGAATATGACAATATATATATTGAATAGGAGTCCCAACAAAGCAATGATAGAAGTCACACCTAAGGTGGCTTGGATTGGTGTGAAACCAAAGGTAAACCAATTAAAAATATTTGATATAGTTTCTTATGATGTCACCATAGGTTGAAGATTGTTATTTGTTGGGTATGTTGATGAAAGGATATAGGTTTGTGGTTCCTTACAGAAATCAGGTTGTTGAGAGTAGAGATGTTAGAATCAATGAAAATTCAAATTTGAATCAAATTGATGATGACATGTTTGAGGATGACAAATCCACATAATTTCAAGGAAGTGATGTTCAAAATATTGAGCACTCACCATGTGATGTTGTGCCAATAGTACAAGTGGCATTAGAGCTCCCACAATCAAGTTATCGACGAGGTTGAAGGCATGAAGGTGCAAAGAGAGAAGACTTCCCACATTCCAATCTTGGATGGAAGGCTTGAAGATATGAATAGGTGGAACCAGAGGCACTAGATGCATCATTATTAGTCCTAGTGAAATCAATACAATATGATTAGTGATGCATGTAAAGAGACCACATGAACAAACATAGGTTCATGTGGATCAGTCATAGGGATTGGAACTTGTAGGTGTGGATGACAATGAGGCTCTTTATAGAATATTGCAGGCTTTAGAGGCCTAGTTTGTGATTTGTAACACTTTTGGTACCTAGGTATGGAAGAGGACAGTTCTGTGAAGTTGAAATCAACTTATACATTACAACTTACACCATCATCCATAAATGTGACAAGAGGCCAAATAAGGGAGTTCTACACTAAATCAAGGAGTCAATCATCAAGGAAGACTAACACTATGCCCAAAATAGCTAGCGCAATCTCTCCAAAAATTAAAGTTAGTATGTTCAATATTTAAAGTGTAGTCGTCCGCTGATTGATTGTTGATTGCTGTATGTACCAATAGCTGATACAACCCAGGCCATTCTAAGAAGTAAATTTAGTGATTCCCATAAAAATTCCTTAACAAAAATTAATTGTAAAATGAAATCAAGTAAGCTTGACAATATAATGCTGGGCATATTTTGAAAGCCTAATGTGTAGTCATCCGCTATTATGACAATATTTTGAAAGCCTTATGTGTAGTCATCCGCTATTAATTCTATGTTCAATATTTAAAGTTAGTATTTGATCATGTATGTGTTCAATATAATGCTGGGCATATTTTGAAATCCTAATGTGTAGTTGTCCGCTATTATTACAATATTTTTAAATCCTAATGTGTATTCGTTCGCTATTATGACAATATTTTGAAAGCCTAATGTGTATTCGTCCGCTATTACTTGTATGTTCAATATTTAAAGTTAGTATTTGATCATGTATGTGACTTATCTAGATGAAGGTTGCTTACTAACTTGGGTAGATAATTTTCACTGCAACAGTTTTTTTCTCCTAGTAAGTTGGGCCTTCCATTCCACATTCTTTTTTCCATTCCCCATACTTGTTTTCACTGCAAGTAAACAATGCACAAAACTATAGTGTTGCACTTAACAAAGTAAAATGCAATCAAGTAAGCTTGACAATATAATGCTGGGCATATTTTGAAAGCCTAATGTGTAGTCGTCCACTCACCTTTCTCTTGGTGATGAATATGGCAATAATATATATATTGAATATGAGTCCCAACAAAGCAATGATAGAAGTCACACCTGAGGTGGCTTGGACTGGTGTGAAACCAAAGGTAAACCAGTTAAAAATATTTGATATAGTTCCTTATGATGTCACCAAAGGTTGAAGATTGTTATTTGCTGGGTATGTTGATGAAAGGATATAGGTTTGTGTTTCCTTACAAAATTCAGGTTGTTGAGAGTAGAGATGTTAGAATCAATGAAAATTCAGATCTGAATCAAATTGATGATGACATGTTTGAGGCTGACAAATCCACAGAATTTCAAGGAAGTGATGTTCAAGAGATTGAGCGCTCACCATGTGATGTTGTTCCAATAGTACAAGTGGTAGTAGATCTCCCACAATCAAGTTATGGAAGAGGTTGAAGGCATGGAGATGCAAAGAGAGAAGAGTTCCCACAGTACAATCTTGGATGGAAGGATTGAAGATATGAAGAAGTGGATGGCTAGATAGAGAAGTGGAACTAGAGGCACTAGATGCATCAAGATTAGTCCTAGTGAAAGCAATACAATATGATTAGTGATGCATGCAAAGAGACCACATGAACAGACACAAGTGCCTGCATATCAGTCACAGGGATTGGAATTTGTAGGTGTGGATGACAATGAAGCTCTTTACAAAATATTGTAGACTTTAGAGGCCTAGTTTGTGATTTGTAACACTTTTGGTACCTAGGTATGGAAGAGGACAGTTCCTTGAAGTTGAAATCAACTTATACATTACAACTTACACCATCATCAATAAATGTGACAAGAGGCCAAATCAGAGAGTGCTCCACTAAATCAAGGAGTCAATAATCAAGGAAGGCTAACACTATGCCCAAAATAGCTAGTGCAATCTCTCCAAAAATTAAAGTTAGTATGTTCAATATTTAAAGTGTAGTCATCCGTTGATTGATTGCAGGGATTCTTTTTTTTAAATAATAATGTCCGTCGCTATAGCAACGAAGTTCCGTCGCTATAGCGACGACATAGTATAGCAAGTTCGTCAAAACTTGCTATACTATGTCATCGCTATAGCAACGGAGTTCCATATTTAAAAAAAAAAAAAACTCAAACCCACTCCGTCGCTATAGTAACGAAGTTTCGTTGCTATGGAGACGACATAGTATAACAAGTTCCGACGAACTTGCTATACTAGCGACAGACATTTTCGTCACTAGTATAGCAAGTTCGTCGAAACTTGTTATACTATGTCGTCTCCATAGCGACGAAACTTCGTTGCTGTAGCAATGGAGTGGGTTTGAGTTTTTTTTTTTTTAAATATGGGACTCCGTTGCTATAGCGATGACATAGTATAGCAAGTTTCAACGAACTTGCTATACTATGTCGTCGCTATAGCGACGAAACTTCGTTGCTATAGCGATGGAGTGGGTTTGAGTTTTTTTTTTTAAATATGGGACTCCGTTTCTATAGAGATGACCCTTCATCAGAGATTGTTAGGTATTTTCGTCGCTATAGCAACGAAAAAAGTGTTGCAATAGCGACACAATTTGGTTTTTAAAACAAAGCACGGTCCATTTCATTTATGTCGCTATAGTGATGAACTTTGGCAAGTGTTGCTACAACGACAAAAGTTTTCCCACAAAAAGAAGGGGACATGTTTGTCGCTATAGCAACGCAAAAGTGTTGCAATAGCAACGATTTTCCGTGGGAAAAATGTCCACATGTACTAGTGAAAATTTCACTACGGGACAACCTTTGGTTAGTGTTCAAAATGTAACTCAGGGCCAACCTTTGGTGAGTAGATGGAATGTAACTGGAGGAAAACCTTCAGCTACTACTTACAACATGACTGGATGTTTGACTCCAGCCATGGGACAACCTTCATGGGGGCATTCCATGTGGGGGATATCTATGTGGGGTTATCCTACATGGGGTTACACACATCTAGGGAAGCAAGATATGGATACGATTCAAATCTACCAACCCACCGATTCAGGAAATGTTCATCCTGGAGTACCTTACCATATAAATACAAATACCCCATGGGACCAACCGAACTTTCCTTCGACTGGACCTCCAACTGTAGGACCACCCCCACCACCACCTCCACCACCTCCATCCCCACCACCTCGACAACCTCCCCATTCGGGAGGACCACATTACTTGGGGATAAACCTACTACTGAATCAACCTCCTAGTATGGGAGGACCACCATATGGCCAACCCCTTATGGGAGGACCACCGCCATATATGACTGCACCTTACGATCACTCAATTTATGGTCCTACTAGTACTCAAATTCCATATCAATATTACTAGTATCCTTAGCCAAACCGACAATTATCATTTTTGGCTACATTAGATCTACCAGACTTGTCAAGTTTGACGAACGATCCCATTAGGCATGGCATTAATTGGACACCTATTCCTATCAAGCTTCCATTGGACATACCTAAGTTTGACAGTAAACCCAATGAAGATCCAAAAAACCACGTGATGACATATCACTTGTGGTTTTCCTCAAACTCCCTAATGGGCGATTCCATTAGTTTGAGTATTTTTCAGAGAACTCTCACCAACACTGCTGCCAAATGGTACATTGAACTATCAAAACATTCTTTTCCATATTTTTTATCCTTGGCTATGGCTTTCCTGACACATTTCCAGTTACCGATCTGCTATGGAACCGGTACATACCTCTTAACCTCCCTCCGCCAATCTACCTCCACCCATATCTCTGATAATATCCATGAATGGAGGAGGAGACATAGGTTAACTACCTCCCTCCGCCAATCTACCTCCCTCCGCTAATCTACCTCCACCCATATCTTTGATAATATCACCAAGGATGTAGTTATGGGTGGAGTTGTTACAAAGGAACAAGCCATTGCACGTGCCCAATATTTAGACTTAGTCTATGCTCAATCTGGAACATTATATGACATAATTGCCAATGCTCCTTTCCCTACAAATGACCCATCCAAACCACCCTCGGGATTACATGCCGATGGCATAGTTGGTTCCGTCCAAATCTAGCCTGCAACACAATCAACTGGATCACAAATCCAACCAACCGTAAATCCAGCTCAAACATGGGTTGGTAACAACACCCCACATTCAACCAATCCCGCTCCCACCGTGGAAGTGAATTCAATCCAATCTAGTTCATCTCAGAAATCCAATGGTAAGAAGAAAAATAAGGGTAAATCCAAAAAATATTCTAACCAGTAGGAAAAAAAAAACAATTAGGACACAACTGATGCTAAACCAAAACGGAAGGCTAAGTTCCCATGTTTGTTATGCGATGATGACTACTTCACGAAAGAATATCCCTGTCATGAAGAAGTCTAAAAATTCCTTAAAGGAAATACTCAACCCACTATCCTAATTGACCCCTTCCCAACACAATAGCAACAGATGGTTGCACAACAACCCAAATCCTCTCAAGGAGAAACATCCTCAACCTCTCATGTTCTCATGATGCATAGTGAGACAGTTAGTTTATCTACCAAGGCACATACGTATGAATCCGTTCCAGAGAAAGAATCCAATGGAGGTAATACTGAAAAATCCCCCACATCCACTACTCATGCCCTACAAGGTTCTTTGATAATAGAGAAACCCATATCAGATGCAGTGTTGCACCCATCTAAAAGCACAATTCGAAAGGCATCTTTTAATCCTAATTCCCTGGCTGTCCAAAACTACAACATTGTTGAAGATTTGGCCCAAGCACCTTGTGTCATGTCGACCCTCGAAGTCTTACAAAACTGTCCTAATCAACATAAGACCATGCTATCTTCCATTGGAGCAGTGGATTCAAAAACATCCAACATTATTATGTTTAAATTGGAATACTTCAATCCAAGTATTTCCCATCAACTCGCATTCCAAATCATTACCAAAGTTGCTAGGAAAAAAATCCATCGTATTGTTTTAGAAGAAGGAGCCTCTACGTCAGTTATGTCCTTGTCCTGTTGGAGAGCCATTGGCTCTCCTAAAATAAACCGATCTCCCACCACCTTAAAATCGTTTGATGGACACAGATGTCAACCGCATGGAATTCTACAATCCTTAGCTATCGAGTTAGGAGGAATGACGGTTTCCATTCACGTGGAACTAGTCAATGCACCCTTGGAATATAACATATTACTTGGTCGGAATTGGTTCTACACGATCAATGCAGTTGCATCTTCATTTTTTCACATTGTGCAGTTTCCCCACCAAGGGAAAATTGTCACCATTGACCAGCTATATTTCTGTACACCCGACACTAACTCTCATCCTGCGAACAACTTCCCTCTTCTAGGACAGTCTTCTCCTAGGTATGAGAGTGTGGGGGTAGGAATCTTTAAGGACTCGTCACTAATGTGAGTCTTACCAGCACTTGATCCCCCATCAAAAATTTCCATGGTGAATATGATTTATTCCATGGTCCGACATTCCTCCAGCTTGACCATTCCTTGGATTATTCCTAGTCCTACTAAAATTGAATCGATTGGAGATCAAATACCTCTATGCTCAGCTGAGACTATATATCATGCTATCCAATCAATTTCTGACCCACCTGATGACCATCATTTAGTGGCATCTTTTGGAATAATTAAATCCATTGTCTAAGTCATATTAATACATTAGTATGATTAATTAATCATTTTATGATTAATTACTATGTAATAGACTAGATAGTTGGCATATGAGTCATTGTGTGGAGACAAGCATCATTGTGTGGACCACAAGTTTCCTAAAACCAATAGAGACTATTTCTGGATGTCTTAAAATATATTCTGGCTATTTTTAGACTATTCTGAGTTATATTGGCGTGCATGCTGCTTTTACTGCTTTTTACCACTTTTGGGGTGAAAGGTAAAAAACACATATTTCATTAAAAATAGAATAATATAGTGGATCTAGAATTTAGAACTTACACTAGATTGAGTTTTTTCAAAATGAGGGCACACATATTTGATTAAAAATAGAATAATAGAATAATAGAATAATATAGATTGAGTTTCTTCAAAATGAGTAAATCCTTATACTTGGTTTCATTACATTATTGCAGTAAGAGGAGTGAGGTGCTCTGCAGCCCCGTATGGGGGAGATGTTTTCATGTAAGGTAATGTACGTAACATAACACAAAATAAAAAATAAAAAAATTCATGTTGGATGATAAAATAATTTTTTTATTAAAAGTAATTAAAAAATTTGATGTCCGTCAATAAAAATAAAAAATGAAAATTTAAACCGAGATCTATCAACCAAGAGAAATCAAATTTCTTGAGTTTAATTTTATTTTATAAAATTACACCTTAAGAAATTGGATCCCTTCTAGTACTTGAAAGATATATGTTTAAGATGGGTCTATGCTAGTTTATTTTAATATTAATTATAGTTTGTATTAAAAGCTAAGTTGGTTAAATTTATTTAATGACATCAAAATTGTGCATGCTAATATGATTAACCATTTATTTATGATTTGATATTGTAACTACTATGTCTATCAATTGATTTACCAACAGGTAGAAGGTTCGCACAATTTTAGAATGACCCACATAAAAGCTATTTAAGAACATAATACCAATGTGTTTGTTACTATAACAATTTTAATTATAGACATGGATAGTAAATATTGACTGTGTTGAGTACTATGTTTTATTGATGATGGCGATGATAATGATGATGATGATGATGATGGTTGTTAATGTCCACTGTTACCTACTTTGGTCTACTGGACCTTATGAGAATTTATTTGGTTTGCTTTAAATTTGTATTCATATGCTCAAAACGCTTGAGGAGAACCGTTTGGAGTTCACCATAATTATGGCTTATAAGAAGGCTAGGAAGGTTTGTATTGCAACAAAGATGATGAAAGTAAAATATAATATGGTTGTACACAGGACACTCTAAGAGAAAGTAATTTTCATTTTAAATGCTCATAGTCTCATGGAGATGGAAAATTCTTTTCGCCCACATCATTTTAGGAACTATTCAATGCCTTGTTTCACTATGGAGCTCATGAGAGTTTGTTCTTATCTTGGCTATATTAATTTATCTTGTACTTGTACATCATAAACATAGTCTCAGCCATTCTCTCGATGGGGGAAAGCCACACTTCACTTAGGAGAATAGGGTAGGGCGTGTTGCTTTTATTTTTAAGTTACAAGTTATTAAATGTTGCTAGATTTTCTCAATCATTCTCCGAGATTCTTTAGAGATGCTACAACCCTAAACTTCACAACCATACATGATTTTTATTTTTATTTTTCTATTAAAATTTAAGTCGATCGAGGATTACGTAAAGAATATAGATTGTGAAAAAAATTCTTACATATTATTAAAGTTATTTAATGGAATTTATTATTTAATAGTAACGAACCTTATATTTTGACTTTTTCCTAATATATATTCCTTATTATATTTGATAATAAATAGAGTTCGCTATTATTCTTATATATACGATTTAATATATAAGTTTCGTTACTATTATTAACTTGGAATTTCGTTCTAATTTTATATTATATTAAGTATTGTGTCTAGGTTGAGTTTCCATAGTAAGTCTAAGAAATTGACATAATTAAATTATAGTGATCTATAATGTTGTGAAATTATGACATAATATAGGCATTGCATTTGTTACTACAACAACTTTAATTATTATCATAGTAACTTATTTTGTCTTTCTTTACTATGACGTTTTATTTTAGGAAGTTAGCACCACTTTATAGTCGAAAAAAAATAAATTATAAATTATAAATAGAATAGCAACTTACCCTTTTGACGATAAAAATAAATTATTCTCATAGTAACTTACCCTTTTGACGATAAAAATAAATTATTCTCATAGTAACTTACCCTTTTGACGATAAAAATAAATTATAAATTAGAATAGAAACATATTTTATTTGCATTATTATTGTTAAAAAATAGGTTGATAAATGTTTACTTCATGACCAAAGATTGTGCGTGAACTTTCATATTGCAGATCAAATATCAAAGATTACTCCTGTAGTGTTTGAACATGTTAAATTGTAAATAACATATTAATATTCATCTATATTATATTCCTTACAATATTTATATTATCATTAATATTTCTATTTCTATATTAAAACAAAGTTCATCAAGACTTGACTGATGAATAATAAATTGTGTAGAAAATTTCTTACATATAAAGTTATTTAAAAACATATTAATATTGTTTTTGTGACTATTATTAACCATTTTAATAATGACACAAGTGTTGCTTCTTTGCCCAAAAACATTTTATGAATTTATAGTCTATGTTTTACCCTTGTGATGATAAAAATAAATTATAAATTAGAATAGCAACAAAATGTATTTGTATTATTATTGTTAAAAATTATGTTTATAAATGTTTACTTCATGGACAAAGATTGTGCGAGAAATTTTATATTGCAGATCAAATATCAAAGATTACTCTTGTAGTGTTTGAACATGTTAAATTGTAAATAACATATTAATATTCATCTATATTATATTCCTTACAATATTTATATTATATTAATATACATATTAATATTTATATTTCTATATTAAAAAAAACTTCATCAATACCCGACTCATGAATAATAAATTGTGTAGGAAATTTCAAGTTGTTTAACAACATATTAATATTGTGTATGTGATTATTATTAACCATTTTAATAATGACACAAGTGTTACTTCTTTGCCTGTGTTGAGTGGAAGTTTGTATACTAGTACAATGTTGTTTTCACTTTAAAGTCTACTAGAGGAAAAAAAAACTTAGAAGACTAGTTGAATGATCAAAATCAAATTGATATGAATTAGGCATTTGACTAGTTGTAGTTTAATGAATGATTTATATCAAATATAATAAGGAATATATATTAGGAAAAAATCACTTCAAACTTTATCTCAAGTGCCTAGTATTTATTCATAGACCAAGTCTAAAAGATGTTTTTAAATGCATTATTGAATTTGATTATGAACATTTTATATATTGAGAGGAGATGTTGATCTGAACAAAACATTGAAAAGTTTAATATTGTTTGGTTTTATGTATTTCTCATAAAGAAACATGACATTAATTAACATTGAAGTTAAACCCACAATTTGAATAGTTGTACTAAATAATATAATATTTATCGAAAAATAATATGAAGAGAATATTTGATATACTACAAACATTGAAAAGTGTTTCTTCTTGTATATTAATAGGTCCTTCAAAGAACAAAATTACATTCATGAATCATATCCACCTAATCTCACTATATCCGCTCAAATAGATCAAGTACAGCTTCTACACCAAATTTATTTATCTTGGTCTTCTTGCATTGTTCTTTCTTTGGCATCCATGCCCAAATTATGGCATTAATTGGAATAGATCCAAGTTCTGTGTCATTGGGATTTGGTACCCAATATTGTTCTAAAAAATTTTCCTTGTATTTCCCTGAAGCAGGCATCCACCAATCAACCTTTACATGAAGAGTCTCTGTTTCATTATCCTCAAAGATATCTAACTGGGATTTTGCCATCCAAATCAGCTCTCCTTTATCCTCATTTCCTGATCTAACTAGCAACATATTTCATTTCTCAACATCATTCAAAGGATTGAATGCTGGCTTTGGCTTGATGCACTTGGGTCCAACATATACTGGTTCATATGTCACATTATCAAAATCCTCATCCATAATACTTGAGATTACACTGAGTGCATTACAATTAGCATTGACAATTTGTCGTGTCTTGGGCCAGAAATCCACTAGAAGATGAATCACTTCCATCCATTTTTATATGATTATTGGATATTTCATCTAGTGCATCAACAACTCTTTCCCAATAATCTACTTTATTTTTCCATTCCTCTGTAACAATTAGCAATTTCTCATTGCCAATAGTATCTTTCCACATTTTTATGTATGATGTTATTCCTTCCTTTAGTTCTTTTAAATGGACATCATTCTCTTTGGGACCTAAAAAATATGGGTTCCCTGTGGGCAATTTAGGTCGACCTTCATCATCTATATTCCACAACTCAATTGGTTCTGACCATGCAGTATCTCTAATTGATTCTTTATACCTCATCACTGGAACATCATTAAGTACAAGAAATTGGAAGTACTGGACATTAAGATGTCCAACTAGTGCATCTTTTCCCTCCTTGATGTATCCATTAAGGAAATTTTTGAAGTCATACACTTTGTCAATAAGTGTAGGTGGAAACACTCTTTTTTCTTCTATTGTGCGATATGTATCCATCATTTCCAGCTAATGTGGACCCATGCAAACCCAATATATAGGAGGTGGTCTGTATTTCCTAACATTTATTGATGAGTATAGCGGGAAAGTCTGGATCTTCAGTGGGTCTTTTGTTGGCACAAGTGTCGCTGCAGCTTGATACGCCGATGCCGTGAAGAAAAATAAAAAAAATGTTGCGGCCCGAGTGTTCTGTCTCCATCCTATACTGCAACTGTCAGTTGAGTGTGTGCTCTCCAACTTCTGAAGAGGCTTACCCCAAAAACAAGGTTTAAGGATCAGGTCGTCAACTCTGATACCATGATAAAGTTTGCAAAGACATAGAACAAGAGAGAAAACACAAAGGGCATAATAATTACCTTCTCTGTTAGGAACCCATGTCTTTACTTTGTTAGTATGTTGTTGTTGGACGCATATGCTTTGTAAGTCGTCCCGTAGTATTTGTTGATCAATAGTTTATGTTATTGTTGTTGGCGCATATGCTTTGTAAGTCGCCCGTAGTATTGTTGATCCATAGTTTGTAACGGCCCATGGTTTTGACCCATAGTATTGGCACCTAGAATTAGTATATAAGTGTGTGTTGAGACCTATGAAGGCACCATGAAGTTAATTGTATTGAGCTTTCTCAAAGGAGGTTGCCCCCTCGAAGTGGCCTGTGATCAATATAAAAGTGATTCTGAGTTCTGTCATTTCTGCTATTTCGCATATTCTTGTTAATTAATTGTTGCAGGTGCATCGCATTCTCATTATTAAACTCATATATATATAGTTTCATATAGGACCAAAACCACCAGCTAATACCCTGAGCCAGTGAATACCATGGGACGACTAATGACCTAGTCAACAATTAACTCAACTAACTTAACCAACAACGACACATGAGATTACCACTCTTAACAAGATTTACATTGGTATAGGATTTCATATGGATAAATTCAAAGGAAAGACACTGCAAAGCTGTAGATTCAAAGGCGAGTCAAATTCAAAGATGTGCTGCCATGTTTTTTTAATATATTATTTCTTAAGGAAATCTCCAATTAACTATGTCACAACGAACTTAAATTAAAACGTATCTTTTTCAAATGCAACTTAAACGTATTCCATTCAAACAACCAATGTTAAGCTTCATTTACCCACAACTAGTTCCAATTTGTATTTAACAACATGTTCATGAAATCTAATGAGAATGTTGACTATATGAGAAAAAGAATTGGATGAACTTGTATTCCAACATGCACTAAATGAATTAATTCAAATTGTATAAAATCTGAAAATGAAATTATAAAGGAAGGAAAAATAGAATCCACATGATGGCCAGCCCGGAAGATCAGAATGCAATCACATAATCTGAATACTTTTTGTGCACACGTCGTCCGTCAGATACTTAACCGCATAATTGTCTTGATTCTTGCCGCAATCAAAATCCGTACTCTCATATTGGTTGACATAATAGTTTTCTGTATCTTCCTCTTTACCATTTTTATGTTCTTTATTTGGTTTTTTTTCTGGGCTTTGAAAATCATATGTTGATTTAGTTTCGGAGTCATTTTCTTGAGAGGCCTCCGGTTTGCTTCGTTGGCATATTTTATTGAAGGTGTCGTCAATAGCTTTTTGAGCAGTTTTTATAACTAATTGTTCCATATGATCAAGCATTCCGTCCATCTTTTTCTTTTGCTCATCAAAAATCAAATTCAATTCTTCGCACATTGGCTTCATGGCTAGTTGTAGAAGTTTTCCAGTAGTAATAATTAATCCAATTAATTATTAAAAATATTTTGATGATTATTACTATTATTTTAAAAAATAATAATATTATTATATGTATATATATAGTTTTTAATAGTTTTTTTAATTATAATAATACTTATTATTTTTAATAATAATATTATTATAAAAAAAATTCAAATTGGATTTGAATTAGGATTTAAACCCTAATTGTTGGCGTGGAAGCCGCGTGGTGAGAGCCGAATCAAGAAGGGAGTGCCGTGGAAAAGGATTGGGGCAGCGCGCAGGAGGGAAAATGGAGGAAGGAGTATGAGGTAGTGTGGGAATGGCGTGAAGGTAGTGTGAGGGAGGAGTTTGTGTAGTGAGAAGAATGGAGAAGCGATGGTTGTGGGGGATGGGGTATAAGGTGACGAAGATTTGGGAAGATTGCAGCATAGGGCAGAGGTTTGGAGTGGCATGGAGGAATGAAGATGTGCAGTGAGGGATGCAAATGGATATTAGGAATGAGCTATAGGAACGTGAATGGAAGCAAAGACGTGGGTGTAGCTTTGGTGCCATGGCGAAGGGCGTGAGGGAGATGGCTAGTGGAGCAGCAGTTAGGCGAATGAGGAGAGGGCTGTGGGAGCGTGGCATGATGGGAGAAATGGGAGTGAAGCGCAGGGAGTGCACTAGGGAAGAAAGCGGGTATGGGAGGGAAGAGAGTGTGCGGCAGTGGAAGGGTTTCATGGGGGTAAGGGAGTACATGAGAGGAGCAATGAAGGAGGGGGGGAGGTTTCCGAAAGTGGGGGAATGCGGGGGAGGAGAGAGCGTAGGTAGGGCACCGCAGGTGGAGGGCACAGGTAGTGTGGAGATGGAAGAGGAGCGCGAGGAGTGGCGGGTCGGGATGGTGTGGTGGGAGGGTGTTGCGAGCAGGGGAGCAGAGGGGGGTAGCAGGAGCGAAAAAGGTGTAGGGCGACGACTGCTGGAGCAGCATGTTGTGAACAGGTGTAGGGAGAAGGGAGAAGGGAGGAGGGAGGAGGGAGAAATAGAAACGTGAATGGGGATAGGAAGACGAGGGTTGAGGAAGTATGGCAGCGAGAGGGGGAGGACTGCGATGAAGAGTGGAGAGAGTGTGGCCACAACAGGGCGCAGGAAGGTAAGGGAAAACGTGAAGAGGAGGTAGGATGGATTTAAGGGAGGGAGAGTGATGGTAGGGAGAATGAAGGACGTGGGATGAGCAACGGAAGGTGAGAAGGGTGGTGGAAGAGCTGAATCCTAGCTTTGAGGGGAGGAGCAAAAGCTATGATACCAATGTAACATTGAATCCGTGTGTTATGGAGAATCCGTATCCGGATAAAGAAGAGATCCATCTTCATAAATAATACGTATTGAATAATAATTGAATTGATGAATAATATTACATTGAGGGCCTCTTTTATATATTGTTAGGCATCTTTGAGAGGATTCGTGTCCTCTTAGAATAATTATAATTATGATTATTATTAATTAATTGTTAGTTTATATTTATTTATTATTTTATTTATATTTGTGACATTTGTTTTCTTCCCAGATTTCAGGCTCCAGTCTCTAATTAGTTCGAACAGTTTGTAGGATATCTCTTAATTATGGCACATCTAGACCATTACAACAAACACAGAATGATTCCCGCAATCAGATAAAGACGAGCATATTGCTTTATGAACTGGCATACAATCTCCACTATTGCTAGCTTAACACTCTCAGACTGTAAATGCTTTCAAGGCGATTATGTTTAATGAGATAAACCTTTCTTCATAACTTCAAATCTGCAACCAAAATACATTCAGTAATAAATAAAACTAACATACCCCCAAAGCGGGGGAAAGGAAACTCCGAAATGTGTTGAAAGCAAGTCTTTTTCATGCATAATATTAGTGAATGATCATCAATAGTTGATAAATTGTGATGTTGCACACAAAACTCATGTTTTGGACTTGATTCATCTCCAAATACACATACTTTTCATGCAAAATTGCATTTGCCACTGTTTTTGACATTTCTAGAACATGCATAACATTATCACAAAAATGCATGTTGAGGCCATGTTAGGGATCCAAAACAGGTTTTCAATTCTCCATGAAGTATTTTCATCTTAAGCCATGAATCCATTTGAAAACAAATTTGCCTTTATTTTAACAATTAAAAAAATGCACACCTTCTAAGACAAATTAGACATGTGCATACCTTGAAATTAGAATTGGAGATTCTTCTCAGAATCCACCTATGAATTAAAATGCATGCAAAACAACTAATGCTCTTGCATCGATACCTTAAAAAAACAATGGGATTTATTATGAAGAAGTTTATGTTGAGCAACTTCAAGGTTTTGTAAAGAAAGGGTAAAAACATCTACCATGCAAGTTTAAGAAAACATATATAATTTTAAACAAACGCCTAGAGTTTGGTATGGAAAATGATATGACTTCTTCTTTCAAAGATGACTCATAAGAAGTAAGAATCCTAACTTGTACATAAAGAAGATGATCTTGGAAACATTGTGTTAATCTCGTGTATGTTGATGACCTACTCTTGATAAGAAGTGTTGCAAATTTGATAGATGATGTCAATATGATTTATCAAAAGTGTTTGAAATGAAAGATCTTGTACAAATGCACTATTGATTAGGCATCGCGATATGGAGGGATGAAGGAAAAACTATGATTACTCATAGCAAATATGCAAGTGAAAGGTTTGACATGCATGAATGAAATCAATCTCTACTCCATTAGAACAAAATTAGAAGTTTAGCATTGCTATTGATACAAAGGAGGTGACTGCTATTTTGTATAGATAGATGGAGGTTAGTTGGAATTGTTACCACAACACAATAAGACATCATATTTAGTTAGTACATACTTAGCCAATTCATGGCTAAGCCATATGAAAGTCAATGTAATGGTTTCTTGGATACATAAAAGGAATTATAGATTTTGGTATTGAGTTTACTAATCATTCTATTATTGAGATGACAAGTTGCTTAAATTTTGATTGGGCTATTTTCCATCGATAGAAAATTCACTACAAGATATGATGATTTCACATTTGGATAAGAGTTGAAGAGTTGTTGCTTGGAGCATTTAGAAGCAATTTAGTATGATTTGTTTTTCATTGAAGTTGAAAACAAAGCATTATGTAGTGCTAATTGTGAGGCTATTTCGTTGAATCTCATCCGAAAAAACACAAGAGAAATTTAAGGACCTACATTTATTAATTGTGTCAACCAAAGCACTATAAAACTAACAAGAAACTCGGTATACCATGCTAATTCAAAATATTATCATTTTGTAAAAGTGGAGGTCTAGTGAAAGGAAATTGATTTGATGTTTTGTGACAAACTAAGCAAGGCTAAGTTTGAGATTCGAGCAAGGCTTAGTTTGAGATGCAAAAAACACTATTAAGGACTGTTATTAAGGCTAATTTTGAGATGCAAAAAGCTATGTTAGAATCAATAGTTGGAGTGTTATTAAGGATTCTCCTAGTTAATTAATAAAGTTTTACTGATTTTACCTCTTTGATTCTAGTTATTTATCCTAGGGTGTTTGGTTGTTGGACAAGTAGTTAGAATTCTCTACTTTTGAGGAGTTCAGTATTTGAATGCAGAGCCATACGTGGCCTTTATCAAATAGGATTGATATTTAAAATACATACCAAATGAAATGAAAAATAATGGGGTGCAAATAAGATCAAAGTAATCCTTTGAATATTTGTGTGCATATCCCTACAGATTTGTTCATAGTTTATGCATGCATCTGCACTTTTTTTCAGTAACCCTTAACAAATTTTATAGAGAAAGGAACATGAATGGAAATGGCATGTAGTCAATCAATAATTAGTAAAGGATTACATATTTAGCAGACCGTAAGAAGCCACGACAGATCACTCTTACAAGACTTATTAAGTGTTTGACATGAATGAATGTTACAAGAAAGGCTTGATACTTTTCATCTTGAGACCACAAAATGAAACATACAGTGTGTGCATAATCACTCCAGTCTCCTACCATACCCACATTATGTACTGGACAAAAACAACAGCTCTATTAGAAGAAAAGGAAGCTAAGTCTGGATCATTGCTCATATCGAAACAACATAGAGATTATCTATGGTCAATTTGCCACACAGTGGAGAAAAGAATGCAAGTTTAGATTAAATTTTGAATGTGAAGATTCATTGGTTTAACATTAAAAGAAGATCAACACAGCGTGTGGGAGTAGCCACGCAGAAATGGACACAGGGCAGACAACAACGGTGAGACACAGCAGCATTTGTCTTGGAAGTCAGCAAAGCCAAAAACATAGGTACCAAATTTATGGGCAATAAAACTTGCGTCTTGAAATTTGAAAATCAAAATAAAGAAGATATGTTTATTTTAATTTTGTCGGCCAATGAAATTTTGATCTAACATTTTGAAATGGAAAAGATATAAAATTTATATGGACTAATAGGAACAATAATTTTGAAGGATCTTTAATGTTGAGTGTGTGGTTATGTTGTCTTCAAACATGTGACCAGGTTGACGGTGCAATATACGAAGCATTTTTGGAATGTAGTTGTTGGGTGGAGGAGTATGGAAGCATTTGAGGCACCGACTAAGAAAGATAGGGGACTGTTGGAGTAGGTAAGCTATTGCAACATGTTTTGAAGAACGAGATTAAAGAAAATTTATAAAAATCAGAATACATTATTATTAAAATGTTGGTTGGTATCCTCACAATGGGCATTGCACTATGTGAACACGGGGGAAATGAGCTATGTAATTAAGATTTTCAATTATGGGTTGATGAGAGGAAAAAAATAAGAACTTTGTTGAATGTTATGAAATGTAAGGTCGAGAGTCTAAGAAAAGAACTCCGCTATGAAAGTAGGTCCATTTTTCTTATTTTATGTTAGCCGCATAGGGGTTATGAGACGCCTCCTTGGACTCTGCATACTCAAGCTTCTGAGGCTTTTTGTCTTCTCCAGAATTGTCTTAGGTTGACCTCAGCTCTATGCAAGTACTTCTACAAAACTTGGCCATCAACCTTGTGATCATTATAATATTTATGAGTAAGTGAATGCTCATGGTTACCTTCACTTTCAAGGCTATGAAAGTAGGTATACATTACATCTCAACCCTTCTAATTGCATTTAGAGTAGTGAGTGCAACTTTACGTTAACAATAGAGAATAAGCCCAAAGACTTCACTATAATCTAGAGCTGTGAATGATTTACACTCTTCACCTTCGAACCGACTTTGTAAGCTCGCTTCCACATCACTCTATTAATATGGGATATTAATAGAACCCACAAGGAGTTGTGAATGGTTTACATTCTTCAATTCTATGTATGTCATCAACAGTTTTTTAGAAAAATAAGTGGAAAGTTAATAATGGGCATTTTGTTGAAAACAATTTACGCTAACATATTGCTAATTATACGGGTATCCAAATTATTTTTTAACTCTAGCAAATAGGGGAGGCATAGATAAGAGGCATATGAAGACAAAGATCAAGTGGTAGGAAGAGGAGAGGCCAGGGCAGAATACACCCATATTGTGTAATCAGGACATGAAATTGTGTGCTAGAAATTGATTATTAAAAACATATTTACATGCTTCTGTGTTTATCTTTGTCTTTGCATTTACAATGAGGTGATTGTCTTTGTTTGAATGAAAATTACAAGCTGAGCACCCAATGCTTATAATCTTCCCATATGGAGGGATGTCTAGAAAGGGGCAAATAAATGCTAGATACCTTTTTTTTAAATCTTTCTTTGGTTCGTTGAATTTATGCATCTTTCGGTATGCACTGACTGATCTTTATCCTCTTGCTTTTAATGGATATGGTTTTGAAACTTGTTATTACTAATTAAATCAATTGACTTTTTTATTATGTTATTGTTAGAGTGGGTAGCGGATACTTTTGGTGTTGGAGCCCTCATTTCCCACTTTAGTGCCACTGCCCCTACATTGGGGTTAAACTCGCTATCTACATATATCCCACATACATCCATGTAGGGCTCTTGTAGATTCCAAAAGCCGCGGCTCATTCCTCATTGCTCAAATGGCTGGCTTACAACTGATATAATATTAATTACCAATATAGATCTGGTTTTTCTTGTTTCTCTGTAATAGAGTATGTATCCAGGAGTTTGATGGCTGGTTAGATTTCCCATCAAAAATTGGCCACAGGAATATGAAATGCCTGTAGAAGGGTTTGGAATGCTCTTTTGAGGGGTGGAATCGATGTGATTGTTTATGAATCGAGTGTCTCTATGTTATGAAATTCCAGCTAATGTGGACCCATGCAAACCCAGTATATAGGAGGTAGTCTGTATTTCCTAACATTTATTGATGATTATAGCAGGAAAGTCTGGATCTTCAGTGGGTCTTTTGTTGGCACAAGTGTCGTTGCAGCTTGATACGCCGATGCCGTCAAGAAAAATTAAAAAAATGCTTCGGCCCGAGTGTTCTGTCTCTGTCCTATACTTCAACTTTCAGTCGAGTGTGTGCTTTCCAGCTTCTGAAGAGGCTTACCCCAAAAACAAGGTTTAAGGATCAGGTCGTCAGCTCTGATACCATGATAAAGTTTGCAAAGACATAGAACAAGAGAGAAAACACAAAAGGTATAATAATTACCTTCTCATTATTAAACTCATATATATATAGTTTCATATAGGACCAAAACCACAGGCTAATACTATGGGCCAGTGAATACAATGGGACGACTAATGACCTAGTCAACAACTAACTCAACTAACTTAACCAACAACGACACATGAGATTACCACTCTTAACAAGATTTACATTGGTATAGGATTTCATATGGATAAATTCAAAGGAGAGACACTGCAAAGCTGTAGATTCAAAGGCGAGTCAAATTCAAAGATGTGCTGCCATGTTTTTTTAATATATTATTTCTTAAGGAAATCTCCAATTAACTATGTCACAACGAACTTAAATTAAAACGTATCTTTTTCAAATGCAACTTAAACGTATTCCATTCAAACAACCAATGTTAAGCTTCATTTACCCACAACCAGTTCCAATTTGTATTTAACAACATGTTCATGAAATCTAATGAGAATGTTGACTATATGAGAAAAAGAATTGGATGAACTTGCATTCCAACATGCACTAAATGAATTAATTCAAATTGTATAAAATCTGAAAATGAAATTATAAAGGAAGGAAAAATAGAATCCACATGATGGCCAGCCCGGAAGATCAGAATGCAATCACATAATCTGATTTCCAGAAACCAATTCCTTATTGGGAAGAACTTGAGTTACAAAATAATCTTCTTTGTTTACAAACTCAAATCTCCACACCCTCTATGGCATTCAAATTTTTCTCTTTTTATAGACACTCGGGACAATATTCTTTCCTAAACCATAGCTATGTTAATCAATTCCTTTATGAGCTTTTCAACTGAACCATCGATTTCTAAGTTTCTATTTGCACAGGTTTCCATCCATAGTTTTTCATCCAACTCTCGTCCTTATCTAGTTTCTAGATAACGCCTGGCTTGATATCCTTAGTGATCTGTAAATTACTTTTATCCTCCTCATCAATCAATTGCTTGTTTCCACCTTAATCATGTTATCATTGATGAAACGAATTCTAGATTAGTTGATTCATAATGTCAAAAGTTAAAACAATCGAGAAATAAACTATCTTGCGGGTAGAGTGATATCTTAAAAAATGAAGTAAAATCTTGTAAGGTTATAATAGCATACAATTTTACAATTATACAATCTTGTAAGGTCATTTATACAATTATACAATTATAAAATCTTGTAAGGTTATAATAGCATACAATTATACAATTATAAAATCTTGTAAGGTCATTTATACAATTATAGTTACTCCTATGAATAATGAATATGAATATTATGCTGGCATGAATATTATTCTTAATAGCTTAACCACGACATCCAATTCATTAATAAGAACATTCTTTAACAAATAGAACGATCCCCTTTCTGCTGATCTTTTTCAATGATCAAATCATCTGTAAGGTGACTTAGACTTCAAACATTTTTTTTTTTTAATTTAAAACTTGCAAAAGTAAATGAAATGTTAATTCAACCATACATAATTATGTTTGTGATATCGATCGCAAAAAAACTACTCCAAATAGTGGTATTCACATGAATTGATTCATTTATATACACGATACCATTGAAGTGAAAGTTATCCATAAAACAAAAGTTTATTATATTCATATTCTAACAAAATCAAACCTTTGTTTATTCATTTAAATGCACAAGGAACCATGAGAATAAAGAATAAGGATATGTATTTATTCACAAGTTCAAATGCACGGGTATTTTCATTAAAATTATCAATCTAGTTAAACGTATCAAAATATTGTCAAGCTACAACTTAATAAAATCAAAGTTTCATTTCTTTAATAGATGTTGACACTCTTTTTAATTGATGATGTCACCTTTTAATATGTATCCTTTTGTCTTTGAATAAGCATAGAGGTATAAACGTGACTTCCTAGTTGAAAAATCGTTAATGTGGCTTTTCAAATTTAAAAGTTATTATTGTTTATTTTTTAAAACATTGTCAAAGAAGGAATTGAATATAAATAAATGAATAAATTTTACAGGAATTATAATTAATCTATAAAGAATATGTTAGAATGTTCATTATTACACTTTAGGACGATATTCTCACATTAATTTGGTGATTATCTTTTCCAAAACCAAGGTATTTTGTAAGGATTCTAATATTATACTTAAGCATAGTATCTTAGGTGATTATTTTGGATTCAAAAAAACATGTATATAGATAGGTGGGTGAATATTAAATGTAAAACATACAATTTACTACTGAAATGTGTAAATTTTGGCGAATATTATGATAAAAAAACATGTTTTATGTAAATATAGGCGATATTACAGACGAAAAATGACCAAATAGCGAATTTATTTTTTGAAAAAAAGTCCAAAAAATAGTCAATTAGCGAAATTTTGCCCTTAAAAATTACCCTATCCAAAACTCGGTTAATGATGATAATCCAAGGTTTATGGCCAAACCCTAGTCAAAATAGTTGTTCTAGGCGTCCTCATTTATGGCCACCACCATCATTTATTTCCACTACCTGAGTAAGGCACCCTTATTTTCCTGTTTTATGGATATGGCTTTGACTTGAGCCACCCATGCATTGAATGTGGCCATTTTGGCCTCTCATTCGAAGTTTTGGGCTATCCCGAGCCACCAGGGTGAAACCGTGAAGTTGGGTAACACTTCTGTGAGAATCAAATGCGAAAGAGACATAGCGGAAGTTATTCGGCCAAATAACGTTTAACAGTTCATCGTTAGAAATAATGGAGACCTCGATTTGTGTGCAAGGTATAGCCGGACGGTAAAAATACACGGCATTTTTTTATTTATTCGGCCGAATAATTATTCGGCCAAATACTTATTTGGCCGAATAATTATTCTACATAAAAGCTTGGCCACGGCCTCTCTTTGTCATTTTCTCTGCAGGACTTTTTGGACCCCGCTGTGAGACCCACTGTCGGACCCGCCCGCGCCACCCGTCTCGCCACTGCTCCGGCCACCCGGCCGCATCTGCCTGGCTAGACCCGTCCACGCCACTGGTATCGCCGCTGCTAGACTCGTCCTCGCCAACATGTTTGCCACCCTGTTCGCAATCCTGCAGCTTCTGTTGGTGGTCCGCCAACACTTTCGTCCCCCTTCTTCGCCACCTTGTTGCGTCTATTGGTAGCTACGTCTGTTCGTTGGTGGACGTTCGTTGTTGCGTTTGTTCATTGGTGGAGTGTTCGTCATTTGGTGGATGTTCGTGGTAGTCTGTTCGTTGGTGGAGTGTTCGTCTGTTGAGTGTTCGTTGGTGGACATTTACGTTGGAGTGGTTGTGGACTGTTCGTCGTGGGGTGGATTGTGCAGGTAATTTTATTTCAGTTTTTTATTTTTATTTTTTCTTTTTGTTAAATTTTATATTAATGTTGCTTTGTTTGGTTGCAGGTTCTGTTTGTTTTTTTGGTACTCGAGGTCGTTCGGCTTCATTCGCTCAAGTTCGGTCTGGGGTTGGCTTTCAGCAATAAAAAAAAAAAAAAAAATAGGTATGCCGAAACGATATATAATTTGTCTGTGTAATTTATTTATTATTGCATTAAGTAGTAACCAAAAAAAATAGAATCTAACTTAGTGGGTACTATACATGAGTTCATGAACTCTGTCCAAATTGGACAGTGTTCATGAACTCTGTCCAATTTTTCATGAACTCTTTCCAATTTGGACAGAGTTCAGATTAGGAAAAAAACAGAATCCAGATGTATAGTTTTAATTAGTTGTTATTTCAAGTAGCTATATTCCGAGTTTATAATTGATCCAAATATGCAATTAGTTTACATACGATATTTTGAGTTCATAATTTATTAAATAATGCAATCACTTTACTTTCTATTCCAAGCAATGATATTATGGCATAGACTAGAGTTGTGGCTAATATATTAGTATCGACTGAGTACGATGTTAGGTTAACTACCTTTACCTGTCGTATTACCTTTAGATGCCTATTTATGTCCAACAAAAACCAACCACTTGTTGTATTCATCATGAACCTTTAGATCCAAATCACATGCTGACACTTATTTAAATATAAATACTATTGAGCTAGTTAAACTTATTTAACTATTAATTTTTCTTATATGACCAAAAAGAGAAATATAAATAGTATTGAATTGGTTAAACTTGTTAAACTATTGATTTTTCTTATGTGATAAGAAGGAAAAATAAAAGTAGTTTTGAAATTCTATTTGCAAATGGTATTTTCACTTTATGTATAGGTTTCTCTTTTTGGTTGAACTCTATCCACATGGACAGAGTTCATAGATCAATATATTAGTTAAATATGATAAACCATGCTCATGCATAACTACAGACAAGACTAAACTTTACTTTAGATGTAATAAGAAATAACTAAAGCTAGTACATAGAAAACTTGTAAAAACTCTGGCTTTCCAAAATAGCAAAGTCAATTGTATTATGCACCAAACAACATGTTTTATGAACGTTATGTGTATACATTATTCTTATGTATTTAGGGAATCCTTGTTAGGAGGTATTGATATCAAAACATTAGAGTATTATGCCACTCATATATGGAAACATGAGACTCATTAATAATTTTTCCACATTAATAATGATGCAATGATATTAATCCACCTAGTATTGAGTTCATGCCACAAATATATGGAAACATGAGACTCACTAATAATTTTTCCACATTAATAGTGATCCAATGATAGTCGTACACCCAGTATTGAGTTCACTCTAAGTTGACACTCTTTTGAGAATGTCATGCCTTATGATTGTGCATTTTGAATTGAGAATCTAATTGATGGAAAACAATGGTCTTGAGTTTTAGCCTTGTAAAGGTGACCATTCGTGGGATTATGTTTTTCTTTGGTTGCAACATGACAAACTCGGGGAACATAATACCATGAATCGTTATCGTTATTAGGCTGAAACTCAAGACCATCATGCAACATGGCAAATTTGGGAAACATGGAAAACTTGCTAAACATAATACCATGAATCGTCAATTTTTTATGATTCTATGGAATAATGAAAATATTTGTAGATATTATTTATGTTTAAATTATTAAAATATCAATTAAGTTATTAATTTAAGATTTAAATTAAAAGTTAACATGTTCATGAACTCATTCTTTGACATAAAGAAATGTAACCTTCACTTAGTATTTAACTATATTGGTTCCATTCATTTTAAACATCAAAAACACTTGGAAGATTGGCACATTAATTCCTCATACATCCAACAATATTAGCTATACTCATTTTAAGAACTATTAGATGATATTATGTATATCTAGGTCCTTATTAAATAACTTAGTCTCTTTAGAAGCTAGGTCTTAGAATTTGTAGAATTAACATGTAGAATTTGAATATGTAATGAGTTGATATTGATGTAAGTGTCAATAGAAATTATATCAAATGGAAAGAGAGGAGTCTTCAAGGCAAAAGCGTAGGAGGTCTTCACATTCTTCTGGAGTTGGTGTTTCAATTGATAATCGGAGGTTGTTGACTTCCCCTCGAGATTCAAGTTTATTGTATAGTTCACATTCATTCAATCATCGGCGAGGAAATAGGAGTACAGATGATTCCCCTTTATCTTCTGTGGGAGAACGTTGATCTCGACCTTCTGTTGGTATGAACATCAATATTTTAATACATGTACAAATTGTTTTTTTGTGTACGCAAAGTTTTTACATGTTTACACATAACTTTGTTTTTATTTGAAGCAGAGCATGGTTCAGAAGATGCTCATAATTCTACAGAGGGAGGAAGAGCGAGCAAGGGAGACGGATGTGGGTGCAGAGCAAGGTTCCTAAGAGGCTCTTCATTCTACACATGGTGACGATGGTCGAGCCAGGACACAATATGTTGAACTAACTGAGGGTTGTACACCCATGACAACGTATCCATCTGATTTACCTGAGGAGCTTCCATGGGAAAGTGGTGTTCATCAAATGACTCTTGAAAGTTGTAGATCCCACTACGACAAGTTGGAAAAAGATTTATCTACTATGGATCTCCCTCCAGAGAGTAAACAAAGTTTGGAGATTGTTTTGGGATCATTGCAAAAATTCATTGAGGCATATGAGGATCTCGAACCAACTACGAATGGTTTTTGTTGATTTGATGCGAAGATGAAGGGCACAAGTGATGGGTCCAGACAAGTGGGCTGTTGTGAAGGAGAGAGTGACAAAAGAACAGGCCAAATCAATGTTTAACTTCAAACTAGGTCTAAAGCGAGAAATGTTTAAAGTGTAATATTTCAAGCACCCTGAACTTGCACATCTACTATATGATCGGTTCCTTGCAGCCTATGGTCGGTTTCCATGGAACGATGAGGTTTCTCAATATTTGCTAGATTTTTTTATGCGGAGTTTTTTTTAAAGATGAAGCCAGACTATACGGATGTTCATTCTGAATGTTATGGAGTTGGAAAGGGTCGAATATATGATCGAAAAGGTTCTCTTAGAGACCCTACAACTCTTCGAACTCCACCCCAGATATCTAGCCCACCCAGGCTTGTGGCATCAAGATCAGAGATGGAGCCCACATCCCAACTTGGGACAACTGCAAGGGATTTTGTTAGCGATGGTTTAGCGTCGGCATTAGTTGGAGTAGATGTGGGATTGGTTCGAGAGAGGGCTCGTGCCACTATTCGTCAAAAGTTTGTTTACAAAACGAATGATGAGGTAGATGGAATGAGCATTGGAGATCTTAGGGCTTATGCCAAGGTTTGTCGTGACATAGCTTCAGATTTTATATCCAATGACACATCAAGTATAGGATAGGTTTGTTGATTATGATATGACAATCTATTTAATATTTTATTCATTTTGAATTGAAATTTTTGTTGCATTATATGTATGCTATTATGTATTTTTGGATGTATAGTAATAAGTACATTATGTAAATGTTTATTGGTTGCAGTTTTCCAAAATGACGAATGAACATTCATTTCGACACTCCACTAGTGAAAATGTAGAGCATATTGGAGAGGTATATTTATTATTTTTATATTTATAATTATGTTTGAACTTGATATATTACCCATTTTTTGAATTTTAATTTAACTATGCATCTTATTGTTAATTTGACTTATCCATGCAGGTTTCTTTAGATACAATTTTTTTAGATGATTTACCATATGTTGTGAGTTAATCATTTTAATTTTTTTTGTTTCGGTTTTAAGTTAATTGCTTAATTTTTTTTTGGCTTGCACTATGTTTTATTTATTAACACAATTTAAATTTTAGGGGAGAGATATAGGTTCTTTGCTGAATGTGGATATTGGCACAGAGGTAATTTTGTTCACAATTGAATTGATCTCTGATATAAGTTTAATATTTTATTTTTTTTGGATTTAGTTTAAATTTGTTTAAATAATTTATGAGATTCATAAATTGATTTTATACATATTACAGCTTGGGTCTCTTCAATTTTTTGGAGGCAAAGGGAAGAGACCAGTGGAGGATAGTGGTGGACATGCATTTAAATAATTTGATATAATATTGTTAATAATTGAATTGTTCTTTGATATATAAGTTTAATATTTTAATTTTTTGAATTTAGTTTAAAATTGTTTAAATAATTTATGATATTCATAATCTACTTTTATACATGTTGCAGGCTGAGTTGAGTCGAAGGGAAGGCTCTAGTGGAGGATAGTGGACTTCTTCCTTTTTTGTTGATATATAGATTGTAGCTGTTTTGGACATCGAGGAGATTTATTTTTGGATTATGCATATGTACATTGAACTCACATGTTCATGAATTCATTTTTTGAGGATTATATACATGTACATTGAACTTACGTATTTTGTATTTGCTTGGAATGATCTATTTTTTTTGTTAATTATTTAGCATATTTGGTGTGATAAATGTTTAAAATATGTTTTTGTATGTTTATGAATGTACGTAAATTATTAAATTTATGTACATATATGTAGATGTAAAATTTATAGGAATGTTAATGGTAGGAATGCTAGGAATGTTAAGAATGCATGTTTGAAAGTTTTGATAGGTGCAATATAAAGTTAGGAAATGTTAAGAATGAATTTTAGGAAATGTTGAATGTTAAAAATGAATGTTATGGTAAAAATAAATGTTAGAAAAGTATTGAATTGTAACAATGAATGTTATGAAGTTTTGATAGGTGCAATCTAAAGTTAGGAATGATAAGAATGAATGTTAGGAAATGTTGAATGTTAAGAAGTGTTGATAGGTGTAATCTAAAGTAAGGAGTACGGAATGTTAAGAATGTTGAGGGTCAAGAATGTTTAAAATGTTAAGAATGAATGTTCGGATGTTTAAAATGTTAAGAATGAATATTAGGAAGTTTTAGGAAGTGTTGAATGTTAAAAAAGTTAGAAAGTTAAGAATGAATGAATATTAGGAATTTTTGATCTAGGTGCAATTTAAAGTTAGGAATGTTAAGAATGAATGTTAAGCATGTTAAGAAGTGTTCATGAATGAATGTTAGGAATCTATGAGTTTGTTAGGATGTAAAATCTATGAGTTTGTTTAAAGGATGTAAAAAAATTTCAGTGTTGGATATGTAAATAAGAATGTTAGGAAGTTTTGATAGAAATAGGAATGCTAGGAAGTTTAAAAATGTTACTAAGTTTTGATAGGTGCAATCTAATGTTTATGAATTTGCAATCTAAGTTTTTATAGAAATTTTAAGAATGAATGAATGTTAGGTTTTTATAGGAATTTTAAGAATGAATGAATGTTAGGAAGTTTTGATAGAAATAGGAATGTTAGGAGGTTTAAAAATGAATGTTAGGTTCAAATTTTGATATGAATGTTATGAAGTTTTGATAGGCATGTTAGGAATATGTTAAGAATGAATGTTATGAAGTTTTGATAGAAATATGAATGTTAGGAGGTTTAGAAATGAATGTTAGGTTTAAATTTTGATAGGAATGTTAAGAAGTTTTGATAGGAATGAATGTTAAGAAGTTTTGATAGATGCAATCTAATGTTATGAATGTTAAGAAAGAATGTTTGTTTGATATATAAAATATTGGTTTCAACATAAAACTTGAATTTCATATAAATGATAAATTGAAATTTGTATAAATTATTCATATTTTCAATTTTTAACTAATGATTCATATTTTCAATGTTCAGGTACATTTTATGCGACTGAAATCATGGAAAATGGAGATTTAACAAATTTTTGTTTTTTAATCATAAGCAAAGATTACAAGATTGTGAAGCTTATGCTAAATTAGAGCAATGATTTTATACAACAATTTGATGAATTTTCATCGATTTGTTGTAAATAATCATTGCTCTAATTTAGCATAAGCTTCACAATCTTGGAATCCTTGTTTGTGATTAAAAATCAAATGATTGTTATCTCCATTTGTCATGATTTCATTTATGTGAACTTACACTTGAGTGATATTTTAAAAAACTCATGGATCATGTATTTATATGAATTGTTTAGCCCACCATACAACTAGTAATGGATCAACCCATCTTATGGATCAAGAATAATAATTTCTCATTTATTAAGTATACTAGAGAAGCATGAAATGGATCAGATGAAATCTAGCAAGTTTCTCGGTGATTCTTCACTTACATACTTCAGTGAAAAGTAAATATTCGAGGCGGAGTGTGGGGACAACGAAATCCATTATCGCATCCCTTAAGTGGTCTAATAGACATATGGAGATCCAAATAAAATATTGTACACAGAATTTAAGACGAAATTACACATTAAAGTTTTCATTACCAAATAATTTTCGAATTCATTTCAGTATACTAAAATATGATAATTTAAACTCTTGTTCTAGTTCCCATTCAAGATCATAGACATAGTTGAAAGAAAAAAAAATATTGTACACAACATTTGACTTGGACATGGACAAAAACATCGATCAATTAATTTTTGATATATTTAAAAACATCGCAATGGAATGTCGTCCTCAATTATCCGTTCATGGTCATATTTGGACAATTTCCATTTTTTAGTTTTTAATTGTTTTTTCGATAGAACTTGTACCAATTTTATTCGAGATGCACATACTAAATGACTATATTAACAAAATATAACATCAGGTTCATAATCTTGAAAGTAGACATAATTTTCAGTCATATGGGTCTGCTGAAAAAAATAGCCCTTTAAAATGATGGATCATCTCTCGTATGTATATTCGTCATCATTGTAGTCTTCCAATAACTTCATCTTTCCTTCAGTGCATCGCATCAAATAATACTTCACATTTTCGTTGGTGTCTATAGGTGCAATCATAGCGAAAACATCCCCTGTGCCAATTACAATTGGTGTTAGTGTTTTTAAATCAATTAAATTGACTAATATACATGTATAAGGTGATGGACAAGAATGAACAATTGACAAAACAGTTGTAAGATCATTACCATCTCTAACAAGATATGAAATTCTGTCGCCATCAAATGATATTGCTATTTCTTCTGATTCTAATTCTTCTACGCTTGCTAGTGGCATTTTTCCTTTAGGATTAATCTCTGTGTGTTTCCAATGTTTTACATAGTTGTTCGTTATATTTTCACAAACTTCTGTAGATTCAACATTTTCAGTGCAAATATGACAAAAGCATGATTGCTTTCTACTATCAAATGCAAACATGTTTTGGAAGGATTTTGTTTTAATAGAGTGAAAATATCTAGGCCCATGTATGGTACTAGCATCGTATGGTATTGATCTATTTATATCTTGGACCCCAACAAGCCAAAAAAACCTACACAAATGACAACTAGTGATGTTAGTGTACATATACTTAAATGTTAGTGTACTTTTTTTAAATTGACAATTAATATAAATTTAAAAAATTGTATACATACCTGTGCACATTTTTTGATTGTTGATTATAATCATGGCTTAGATGTGATTTACACCATTGGACAAACTCTGCAGCTGAATGAAATCATGCAGAATAATGGTTCAATTTTCATCTTCAAAGTGCTCTTTTTATGCATGCTCCTGCACCATCATGTTCACCTTTTCCATGTCCAGTTTCAAATAAATTCTAGCGATGTTTAATGTTCAATGCTTTATGAAGTCGACATAACCAATAAAATGATCGCGAAGATTTAAATTGTCCCTCACATCCATCCGACCATATCCAATGTTCATTGAATTTAACTTCACGTCCTTTTAGTGAATCGTAGAAAATATTTTCAATACAATGCTGAACAAAATGTGTATCGTGTGTAGGATCATCGCTGATATAAAAGTGATATTCTTTAATCGCATCTTGATTGTCACACTTGCTTTCAATGCCATCAACATCCTGTTGAGAATGTCTATATAGAACATGGAAAAATATTGAAACTTGGTCAGAATGATAGTATTCACTCTGTATCTCTTTTTGTGCAACAAATGTGCAGTTTTCTGCAAAATCAACCACTGACAAAATTATTCCTGGTGGAAAATTTTCACGAGACTGTTTGAATTGAAGGTCTTTCCATCGTGATCTATGTGAATGCTTAGTGTATTTATAAATTTCACTTTCAAATTTCTTGAGAAAATCTATCACACATATTTTATCTTCTCGTAAATCAATTCTTTTGGAATGTGCATCACTAGAACTTGTAGCATAATCGATGTATTCATATCTTCTCCAATCAACGGTTACATTTGACAGCGAGTTATCATTATGGATAGGATATTTATTGTGGAATAAGACCAGATTTTCACAACGATGACAATGTTTTCCATTGACACATTTCTTATTATAAAATACTTCATCGTGATTTCTCTCACATAGAGTTTGAGATATGAATTCACGTACTGTAGGCGGAGGTGGTGAATTCATCCAAAACATTTTACCAAATTCAAGAAACGTGTCGTAATATAATTTAAATTGCACATGATAACGGCAACAACATGTGTCACGTATAGTAATAGGTCTAACATACCATGGTTTTTGTTGCACAAATGTAGTTATTGACACATTAATTCCACGATGATCTTCCTTGAATTGATTGAACAATTGTACTTGTGTCATATCCATTATATGTTTTGTACTTCTTTCATATACCCCTCGTGATACTCTTTGTTGTATCACATCCCTTGAATTTGGTGAAACTCGAGCATGTGTCAACCAATATTCCCATACAATATATTTAACACCTGCTCCCATTCTATCTTTGTAAAGTTGTCTACAAATAATTGCCCAGTAAGCAAGTTCATCATTTTCATCTATTTGCATTCTGAATTTGCTATGTTTGTATAATGTCTTTCTTGAGGTTTTAACTGCTTTTGCTAGTTGTGTTGTCAAACGTTTTTGTTTAGTACTAGTTGAAACAATTGTTGTATGAATTGCTCTACGTGCAACACTGATATCTTTCTTCCTAGATTTTTCAAATTTTTTTATTGCATCACCTATATTTTCTATCACATTATGTTTCAATTTCGACTCTTTTTTCGCCTTGTGAATACCCAATAATGATGTAGCACCTTCTAACTTCTTGGACATTAATAAACATCTCAAAATTTGTGCTTGTCCTGCTACTGAATAATCCTTCAAAACATCATCATAAAAAAATTTAGCACGATATTGTGCAGCATGTATGGGTATTTTTTTTTCCATATTTGTTGCAGTCAATGTCTTCTAACATTTCATCATCAATGGTGAAAATACCTATACATAAAATTTAATTTAATTTAACATATATCCAAAAATACAATTCATTATAAAAAATGAATTTGAAAAATACATGATATATATATATATATATATATATATATATATATACCAGGTCCAATTTCTGGATCTTGAACTTGATTTTCAATATTGACTTCATCGACATTAGCATGTAACTCACTATTTACATCTTCAACAATGATCTCTTCAACTTCAATTTGTTCTTCTTGTACTCTATTTTCAATTTCCATTTCATCAACATTATCATGTAAATCTGTATTTATATCCTCAATAATTGTTACTTGCATTTCTGCAAGCCTTGCTTTGTCGGCATGATATTTGAGTTTTTTTTCTTCTCTATTATCATCATCATCACGTTTACAATCATATTTTCTTCGACGATTTCTCTTGCTGCCCATGATTGTTTAATCTATAGATGATAAATTAAAGAATCATCATTTTATAGTAAAAAAACAAAATTAAGATTTAAAAACAGTTACGAAATTTATAAACACATGAATTGAAATTTACTTCACCTTATCAAAATCTTATAAGAGTCTTTTGAAGAAAAACTCCTTGAAAAGAAATTTCCTTTGAAAAAACCCCTTGAAAATAAATCTCCTTTGAAAAAAACTTTCTTTGAAAGAAATAAGAACTCCTTGACAATAAATCACCTTTGAAAAAACCCATTGGAAAATAATAAGAACACATTCTAAAAAAATCTTCTTTGTAAAACAACTGGAAAAAAAAAAAAAAAAAAAAAAAAAAAAAAAAAAAAAAAAAAAAAAAAAAAAAAAAAAAAAAAAAAAAAAAAAAAAACTTCTTTAAAAAAATACCTAGGAAAAAAACTTTCTTTGAAAAAACCACTTGGAAAAATACTTGGAAAAAAACTCATTTGCAAAAATATCCTAGAAAACAAATTCTTTCAAAAAACCCTTGCAAATAAATAACTCTTTTGCAAAAATAACTTAGGAAAACAACTCTTTGAAAAAACCCTTTTCAAAGAAATAAGAAGGAAAAATACATCTCCTTTGCAAAAATACGTTGGAATAAAAACTTTGTAAATGCACCCCTTGGAAAGAAACCTTTTTTGAAAAAACCATTTGGAAAAATACTTTGTAAAAAAAAACCTTCTTTGCAAAAATATCTAGGAAAAAAAATACTTTGAAAAAACTCCTTGCAAAGAAATAACTCATTTGCAAAAATATCTTGGAAAAATAACTCTTTGAAAAAACCCCTTTCAAAGAAATAAGAAGGAAAAATACAACTTCTTTATAAAAATTACTTGGAATAAAAACTTCTTTACACAAAATACCTTGGAATAAAAACTTCTTTGCACAAAATACCTTGGAATAAATTTTTTTTTGCAAAAATACCTTGGAGTAAAAACTCTTTAAATGCACCCTTTGGAAAGAAACCTTCTTTGAAAAAAAACAATTGGAAAAATATTTTGGAAAAAAACACCTTGAAAAACCCATTACAAATAAATATTTGCAATAATTCATTGGAAAAAAAACTCTTTGAAAAAACCTTTTGCAAATAAATAAGAAATGCAAAAATACATTGGAATAAAAACTCCTTTGCAAAAATGCCTTAGAAAAAAACTCTTTGAATGTACCCCTTGGAAAGAAATAAGAAGAAAAATACCTTGTACAAAAAGCTCATTTTGCAAAATAAATCTCCTTTCAAAACCCCTTCAAAAATATTTTAACCAGAAATATGCGAAGTTAAAATGTGCGAACATAATGAATGTATTTAGTTTTATTTATACAAGTATAAGCAATGTATTTCTTTTTTTTCGACCGACGAGATTTTGTTTTGCGTTTGGTTCTTCGACCGAATAACCTTTGTTGTAATTAACGGTTCCGTTACGGAAAACAGTTATTCGTCCGAATACTTATTCGGACGAATAAGTATTCGGTCGAATAGCCTGTGAAACCTAAAAAATTCACGGTTCAACACAATTTTCAGGTTTCTCATTTTTCAGAAGGTAAAAAAAATCTCTTACACTACAAAGCGACTGTCAGACTTGATACCATTAGTTTCATCATTAAATATACTTTCCGTATGTATAGATTTTGTTGTGTATAGGTGAGATCTAGTATTTTTAAAAAAAAAATTCTTAACAAGTGTCGAGTTTGGTTTCATCTCTTTCAAATTGCGGCGAAAAGAAAAATCTATAGCTTTAAAAATGCACCACCAAACAAATTGAAAAAAATATGGTGCAGTTAATTGGCGTGTCTACTTCAAAAGGGTATTCGCAGATTTTTTAGTTTTATAGTCAATTGAGAGAAAAGTGTTGCGACAAAAAACATGTTGAAAATCGACAAGGTTTCCCCATTGATCGAATTCAAAAAAATATAATAATTAGTATATAGATCCTTTGGTTACAAAGTTATAGTCATGCAATAGTATATTGTGTGTAGATTGTCGTAACATATTTTTTTTTTGCAAAAAATAAGTTTAACAATGATTTTACGGTTGCGACAAAACATGACTATTTTGTAGTCCTTTCATTTTATAAGAACACATTGTCAAACATTTGTCAAATCGACATATCAAATCTCAATAAACAAAATTGAAAAAAATATGAATAGAAAGCTAACATAATTCTCTAAAAGTTTTCTTTTTAGTGAAAAGTGAAATTCTAAACAAAAATATCACTTTTATTCACCCAAAGTTGAAAAACATGAAAAAATCAAATTTATTTTCTAACGAGACCCCCCAAAATAGACACCCATCTTCATTGATTCACGCACGGTCTACAATCCACAAAATCCTCACCACCACATGTGCCATAATCATTAATGACTTCCCATGCCTACCTAACGTTCATATTAGGAATTTGGGAGCCTATTGGTCAACCTAGAGGGGATTGAGGTCCAATGTAATCTAGCCACTTGTATATGCCTCCAAAGGCTAACGAATTCTTCCAAATGATATATAAATGTATTCAAGACTCATTTGTAGGTTGTACAGTTATAATAAACTTACTATTTGATCATTTGTGTCTAGTTTTTTATCATTTGTGTGTCCAGAATTATTTTTACACTATTTTTTTTCTATACTTAGCCAAATTTATTAATTGTGAGGATATCCTTAGCTAGTAGATCCTACAACGAGTTAGATTTCACATGGTATCAGAGCTATTGGAGCTTTTATTCGAACCAAGACTGCTTCAAAAGTGCACCAGAAGAAGTGGAGAAACCACATAAGTCCTCGTGTCCATTTCCTTGAAGCCATTGGAGCAATCCTTTGGAGTCTACCTAGGGTGTGACGCACTCCTAAATGTTCCTTCTGTCAATGTAGGGTTCGAATTAGCTAGTTAGGATCCCCTCCAGAGTGATTGAGAGTTTTTATTGCAGATTTATAACGTTCTTTATCACCTAGTGTGCAAGCTACATAATGGAGCAGTCTCATGTCTTTCTCACTCCATTCAACTACTTTTTGTGGAAGGACGAAATGATAATACAACTGAGATATTAGGGTTTCTTAGTTACCATGGGGACTGAAGCTAAGACAAATTCTATAGTAGAGAAGTCGAAGTTCTTAAACATAATAGATGAAGCTTTTGGCATGCTTTTTCTCAGCATTTCAAGAGACCTCTTGTTCCATATTGATAGTATCACTACTCCAAATGAAGTGTGGATCAAGCTTGAGTCATTGTTTGGGAAGACTGATGCGGTGAGGGGCCAACGACTTGAAATGAGTTGATCTCACCGATCCTAAGCAGTTTCAAAACTATCCAATACTTCTTCACCAAGTTCAAATCCCTGGTCTTACAGCTCAAGCAATGTGGCATTGAGAAGAAGGACGAACAATTCGTTTTGTCCATACTTTTGAAGTTGTGTCCTGAGTACTCTACGTTTGTTTCTACATTTCATTCCACCAAGCTCATTGTTCGAAATTGGAAGATGCCATCTTTGGCAGATTTCATGGAGATGCTTACACAAGAACAAGATAAACCGGTTCTCATGGGTCACATTAAGCAAAATGACCAAGTTCTTGCAGCTGGGAATTCGAAGCAAGCAAGAGGAAAGCAAAATCCCAAGGGTTTGAAGCAGCAAGAGAAGAAGAAAGACAAGGATAAGCCAAGATCTTCTAATGGGGATTCGAATCTTGTCAAGGAGAAAGGAAAGAAGAAAGAGAATACCAAATGCACTTACTGTCAAAAGGGTTGGCACCCTAAAAGTGCATGCATGAAGAAGACCATTGATATGATGACCCATCTCCTTCAGAAAAATAACATTCGTCTTACAGAAAGTTCAAAAAATAAGGAGGGTGTTTCTGAAGACAAGGAGAGATGCCATTAATTGATGTTTAGTACCTTATAATATTCCTCTTTCATCATAGATTCAGTGTCATGTCCCAAATTTGGAATTGGGTCACAATGGCCTAATCACATTGGCCATATTCATTAGAGTTTGTAAAATTGATGTTAAAGGTCAAATAATTGCCAAGGAGGAAAATTACTAGTTTCCTAGGTTTGGGGTGGAAGCTTTGGGATTTGGAATAATGGGGATAATAAATGATGTTTGAACATTAGAGTGACATACATATTTAATAAATGAGCTAAATAAATATATACAAGTGAAAATCAAGGTGGCATTTGATCATGAAGACACATGAAGGAAGTGAGACCCACATATGGCTAGATTTCCCCACTACACTTGGCATCATTCTCTCACCAATTCGAATTCAAGGTGAATGGTAACATACTTTGGGGAGTCCAAAAGGTATTATTCATGGTATGACTCATCCAAGGTCGAAATATAGAGGAAGAGTAACTCCCATGGAAGAGGAAGAGGCAATTTGGAGCTAGTGAGACACTTGGGCTAGATTCCCTAGCTCTATGACAACAATGATGAAGATGCTATGACACCTATGACACAAATCAGACCTGAAGGCTGACATATGACATATATGACATGTCAGGGCTAAAAATAGACTCAAGAGGGCGTTCAAGGGTGTTAGGGTAGCTAATATGCTTCCACATGTGATTTGGTGGAAGTGGGAGACTAGAAATTGTTGTACAAGTGGCGTTCTTTGGAATCTCTTCCCAACTTGAGTTGGCATGAATCTCTTGGAAGGAATTCGACCCATGGAGGAAATTAGAACTTTATAAGTGTTAATAACAAAGAATTAAACCAGCTTTTGATCATTTGTAGAATTTGCAATTGCATTTGTGAAGAGGGAGAGCTAGTGGATGACTAGTTGCTTGCCTTAGCCAATTTCGAGGGTGAAAGATTCCCATCCAAGTTGGCAATTGGAAAGGCCATTCAGACCTTTCATTTGGAGCTTTAATGGAGTCTTTATTTGCAGGTGTAATCTACAGGGCAGCTCATGGTTTCTTCTATTGCAGCTCACTCCTTCAACCATTTCCAGTTTTGATGGCATATTCTTGATCCTTGAGGGAGGGCATTTTTGGTGAGCTATTGTACTCTTTGGGGGAGCTTCTAATGCCCCATTTCTTTTTTTAATATGAATTAAATACTCTTTTATTCATCTCCAGAAAGTTTCAGGTCGAAATTCCTAGTAGAAATGTATAAATCTCAATTTTAATGAAAGGACAGTGCCATTTCCCCACTACCTTGTTGTGAATCAATGTAATGCTAATGATTTCGAATGAATGGATGATTCTATGATGAATTTGTGATTAATGGACTGCCATGGATGTATTTTACAAGTTTCATGTACTGTACTTGAGCATTTGAAGTATTTTTACTCAGTTTAATTGCATTGGGAGAAGAATTGGGAGAAGAAATAGTGTCATTTCCCCAAGGGTCAAATTGGTAATTTTTGCAATTGAATGGGAGAGGGTTGGAACAGATATAATAATCAATTAATGGTGCACATGAGACCTTAATAACATCCTTAATACATTCCCTACCTCTGTTCAGAAATTTGAGTGGGTTTGGAGGCATTTGGGAAGCCATATTCAGTACTTACCCCAGGGGGATTTGAACCCCAAATTACTAGTAAAATTGCATACTTGGTCCAGAATCTTAAGAGAGTTTGCAGAGGTAGTTTTGTGGTCATATGTCATCCTTGAACATCATATTCAATTCCTAATATCATTCATACACCTTCCTTGAATATTTGAAGGCATTTGGAGTCAATTTGGGACCTAGAGACCAATATTAGTCAAAGGGAAATCACTAGTAAAGTTACCTACATTGACCAGAATTGAAATAGGATTTGCAGAAGTATTTTAAAGGTCCAAAGGCATCCTTGAAACACATATTTAAGTTCTAATATCATTCATATACCTTCTCAGAATATTTGGGATCATTTGGGGCAAATTTGGGACCTAGAGATCAAAACTAGTCAAAGGTCGAACTAGGGAAAAAAAGTGGAAAGTTGTCATTTTAATAAAATTCCTAACAAGGGACATTACATTCAGGTTCCTCAAGCCACATGACTTCTGCAAGAGATTATGTCTCTACTCTTTCACCTTACAGTGGTCCTTTCATTCTCATGGGTAATGATTCAGAGATCCCAACGAGAGGCATTGGGAAGATCAATCTAGAAAATGGGTACTTCAGTAATGTACTGCATGTGCCTAATCTTGTAGCAAATATCATCTCTGTTTACCAAATGAACCACACTGGTTCGACCAAGAGAGTGATTTTCACTCAAGATGATGTGGAAATTTCTGAAGTTTCTACAGGCAAAGTGGTAGTAGTTGGTGTTGCAGATCATGAGTCAAGAATGTATAAGTTTTCTCACTTTCTCTCTTATTCATCTCCTAATGCTCTTATGTCACATGCTAATGAGGTCATTAGACTATGGCATGATAGATTTGGACACCTCAACTATAGATATCTTCAAGCATTAAGAAAAGAAGACATGGTTGAAGTACTTTCAAGCGTCATATTTTCCAAAGGCACTTGCAAAGGGGGCATTGTTGGGAAGCATGCAGAGCGCAAGTATGAGAAGGGGAAGGAAAGGATAGATGCTCATCATCTTGGTTTGGTCCATTTAGATGTGATAGGAACTCTTCCTACACCCTCCTATGGAAACTCAAAGTATGTCCTAACATTCATTAATGATTTTTCAAGATATTTATGTGTGTTCTTTCTCAAGCAAAAATTTGAAGTCTTCCAATCATTCAAAGTTTTCAAAGCTTCAGTGGAGAACTTCACTGGGAGGAATATGAAGGTATTAATGAATGATAATGGAAGGGAATATGTCAATAAGTACCTGCAACAACTATGTGAAAAATATGGAATTCAAATGCAACATTTTGTGCCTCACACACCCAACAAAATGGTGTTGCAAAGCACAAGAATAGAGCATTGAAGGAGATGGCTACCTGTATGATGGAGGCTAAGTCCTTGTCTCCTAAAATATGGGATGAAGCCATTAATTGTGATGCATATGTTAATAATAGATCACCACACAAATCCTTGGAAGGCATGAATCCATTTGAGGCTTGGATGAGAGACAAGCTTGGTGTGTCTCATTTCAGGGTGTTTGGCTCAAAAGCATGGGATAGAATACCTCCAGAGAAGAGAAAGGCCTTGCAGCCCCAAAGCAAGGAGTCCATGATGGTTGGATATGCATAATATGAAAAGGGATACAAGATATTTTACCCATCATCTCATAAAAATTTCATTGAGAGGAGTGTTTAGTTCGAAGAAGATCCCATGCGTGTAGCAGGACAAGGAGAAGGGGAATGCTCAAACCGCCTTCCTGAAGAGGATGCAAGTGATGATTCTTATTCTAATATTTATGATTATGATGTTGACGATGATTATGGTGAAATTCATGCAGATCGTGACCATCCTATGTTAGAGCAATATTATACCTTAGTACCTTAATCATTAATTAAATTATGATTATTAGGTTCTAAACTGGTTAATAATGCCTCCTTAGGTGTGAAACGGGTTATTATTAAGTTGCTAGGACTTGTATGGGATAGTGTGAACAAGATTACATTGTTTGGGCCAAAGTATGGGACAAGAAGGTGGTCAAACTAGCTGTTAAGCATGCTTATCCATGCATGTATTTCCCAAAATGCCTAAGGTGCCTTCATCCCTATTTTAAGGGAACTGTTTTGACCAAGGGCGCCCATACACGGAACCTAGTCTTTTATGCCATTTTTAGCTATTTTTGGCCTATTCTAGCCTACCTAACTTCGACCCAACCATCTCCTTCACATGTGTGAGCTCCATCTTGGTTTCCCATGCTTACTCAGTGTTCACATGCATATTTTGAACTTGTTTGGATTATTTTGGAAACCATTTGGTTAACCTAGGGGGGATTGGGATAAATCTAAGCTAGCTAAGTGTGGACACTCCAAGTGGATATTTTTTCTTACTATTTCTATATAAGGATGATCCAAACTCATTGTAATATTGAACAATTTAATAATATCTCATCTTTTGATCATTTGTGCATTTCTAGAATTTGATCATTTGTTAAGAGTTTTTGATCATTTGTTCATTTTTGTAATAGTTTGCACTTGTCTCTTTCTTAATGAATTTAATCTTTCAGCTGAGAGGAATCCATGGTATCTAGATCCTACTGTGACATAGATTTTACATGGTATCAGAGTTCTTGGAGTTATTGAGTGTAGATCCCTCCTGAGTGATTGAGAGTTTGTTATTGCAGGTACAAAAGCTTCTACATGGATTCGAAAGTTCCTCTTCTTAATCCATTCGGTTATGCAGAATGGAAGCCTAAAATGTGTGCATATCTCAAGAGACAAGGTCTCTATGATTTTTCCATTGGTGCTGAGAATCAACCAGATTCTTATGAATATAAAAATGATTAGCTAAATGATTGTGACAGAGCATTCGGAGTTGTGTGTCTAGCCATGTCTCCATGCATGCACTACTTGATTGGTTCTGCAGACTGTCCATTTGAGCTTTGGTCCAACTTGGACAAGGCTCTTGATAAGCAGAATAATGGTGCATTGAGGGAGACTATGGACACCTCTACATGTGCTCTTCCTCCTACTGATTCGGCCTCTCCTCTCTTTGATGAAGTTGTGCATGAAGATCGAATGGAAAAATCTTCAACCCATGTTCCTATTGTTACAGATGTCTTTGATTCGAATGCTTCCTCTACAGGTTATGAAGTAGAATGTGAAGAGACATCATCTATTGCACAAGATGTTGCTGCAAATGATGAATATACAACAAATGGATAAGCCATTGTTGAAGAAGAGATATCTCTACAATCATTGTTCTCCAATAATTCTTCAAATGTTGATTTTGAGGATGATAAGATAGTTGCTGAAGATCATTTGCATGCTTCACTAGATGATGGTGAAAATTTTTCTGATATTTTGGATTATTTGAAGGTTGCATCAAAGTGTGATATGTCTGCAAATTCACTCACCAATTCTGATCTAAATCCTTCTACCTATTCCTATATGGTGACTAGCACATTTTCTCACAATTTTATTGAAGAATGAGACATTGCCATTGTATTGGCACGCATTGAACCTTTGTTCCTCTCACTTGGACCTAATCATACCTGTTTTGGATCTGATTTTATTTCATATTTTAAGTCCAAATATCATTTGGAACTATTGTTCATTAGTCTTGGAGCTGCCATAAGAGTTTTTGGTTCAAAGTTTCAAGAAATTTCAGTTTTGCTTGATGCTGATTTCTCCACTTTTTGTTCAAAGTTTTTGGCACGAGAATCTCAAAACTCATTTTGATCTGATTACATTCTGAAGTTCAAGTCTAATGAGCAACCACATCTGCTCTCACATCAGTTTATTGAAGTTGTTCTACATGGCTACATTATCCATCATGCAGCTGTTCATGTTTATGATCTAATTGAGCAACAATCTCTTCTTCCAAAGAAGAAGGTTCCTCCAGACATATGATCAAGTTCACACCTACTTGAGTTTTGGAGAAGTGTAATTCTGGTGTGCTTCATGTCCATTCTTGAGGGGGGATTTTCCCCACGTGGTTTTGCCTCTTTCCTCATTTTACATGGACAAATAAATTTCTGTTGTAAAAGGTGACTTGAGCCTTAGTTGCCAAGGCCTTATTTTTTATATTCCACTAAGTCTAGCTTATGGGGAGGTGTTGGAGCAATATTATACCTTAGGACCTTAATCATTAATTAAATTATGATTATTAGATGCTAAACTGGTTAATAATGCCTCCCTAGGTGTGAAACTAGTTATTATTAAGTTGTTAGGACTTGTATGGGCTAGTGTGAACAAGATTACATGGTTTGGGCCAAAGTATGGGCCAAGGAGGTGGTCAAACTAGTTGTTAAGCATGCTTATACATGCATTTATTTCCCAGCATGCCTAAGGCGCCTTCATCCCCTGTTTTAAGGGGTCTTTTTTTACCAAGGGTGCCCATACATTGAACCTAGTCTTTTATTCCATTTTTTGCTATTTTTGGCCTATTCTAGCCTACCTAACTTCCACCCAACCATCTCCTTCACATGTGTGAGCTCCATCTTGGTTCCCCATGCTTAATCAGTGTTCACATGCATATTTTGAACCTTTTTGGGTTATTTTGGAAACCATTTGGTTAAGCTAGGGAGGATTGGGATTAATCTAAGCTAGTTAAGTGTGGACACTCCGAGTGGATATTTTTCCTTAATATTTCTATATAAGGATGATCCAAACTCATTGTAATATTGGACAAGTTAATAATATCCCATCTTTTGATCATTTGTGCATTTCTAGAATTTGATCATTTGTCCATTTTTGTAATAGTTTGCACTTGTCTCTTGCTTAATGAATTTAATCTTTGAGCTGTGAGGAATCCATGGTATCTAGATCCTACTGTGACATATATTTTACATCCTACAAGGCCGAAGTGGGCTAAGAAAACAATACAAGCAGTTGGCGAACTTGTAGGTGATCCACAAGAACCTAGGAAGACTATATCACAATTTCACAATGCATTGTCTTCTTGTGATCCATATCTTCATGGGAGGTGTTTTCTTATGGTTTTATATGATCCAAATTCATATGAAGAATCATCAAAATATCCAAGGTGGAAAAAAACCATGCAAGAAGAGATGAACTCTCTCCATGACAATGAAACTTGGAATTTGGTACCTCTTCCTTCCAAGAGGAAACTGGTGCAATGCAAGTGTGTGTATAGGACCAAGATGGTTGCTGATGGTTATGATATAAAGTATAAGGCCATATTGGAGGCTAAATGCTTCTCTCAATTCCATGGAGTAGACTACACAAATACATTCGCACCTGTGGCAAAGATGGACTCACTCAAGCTAGTTTTGGCCATTGTAGCTTCCAAACGATGGGAGATTCATCACATGGATGTGAAGAGTGCATTTATTCATGGGGATATTCATGAGGATATATATATGCATCATACTGAAGGCTTCATTCATGATCCTTCACTTGTGTGCGGGTTGAAGAAGTCCCTCTATGGTCTCAAGCAAGCTCCTAGAGCTTGGTATGCCAAGATGGACAATTTTCTGTTATCACAAGGTTTTGAGAGATGCAAATCTGATCCAAATGTTTACATGTAGCATGTTAGTGAATATATATTACTTATTGTTTTGTATGTTGATGATATGTTTATCACTGGTAGTTGCATCAAAGAACTAGGCTCAATTAAATCTGCATTACATAGTGCATTCTCCATGTCAGATCTAGGATTGTTGAGACAATTTATTGGCTTGGAGATTGTTCAATCTGATGAAGGGATCACAGTTTCACAGTCAAAGTATGATTCAGATTTGATACAAAAGTTCAAAATGGATGAATGTAAGGATGCTAAGTTTCCATTCCTTTTAGGATTTAAGCTCAATGATTGGGGTTCCTCACCATTGGTTGAAAGTTCATTGTATAGACAACTAGTTGGGATCTTGTTGTATCTCATACACTCTCGACCAGATTTGGGTTATGCAGTAGGATATGTTGCAATACACATGCAAGATCCTCATGAGATCCATTGGAAGACTTCCAAAAGGATATTGCATTATGTGCAAGAAACCAAGTAGTTTGGGACACACTATGTAGCTGGTTCATCACTTGAACTAGTTGGTTTTACTGATTCATATTGGGATGGAGATAGCACTGATCGGAAGTCCACTTTAGTTATTTTTGGGCTCTCCTGAGCCACCTACACTCCACCAAATCCTGACCACAACATGTGCCATCATCATTAATGACTTACCATGCCTACCCAACATTCAGATTAGGAATTCGTGACAGTTTGAGTAGATTTGGGAGCCTATTGGTCAACCTACGGGGGATTGAGGTCCAATGTAAGCTAGCCACTTGTAGCTGCCTCCAAAGGCTAACTAATTCTTACAAATGCTATATAAATGTACTCGCAACTCATTTATGGGTTGGACAGTAATAATAAACCTTCTATTTGATCATTTGTGTTTCGTTTTTGATCATTTGTGTCTGTTTTTTTATCATTTGTGTGTCCATAATTATTTTTACACTATTTTTTTGCATACTTAGCCAAATTTATTAATTGTGAGGATATCCTTAGCTAGTATATACTACTGTGAGTTATATTTCACAAAATAAAATAAATAATAAAAATATCTCATTCAAATGTTAAAATGTTAAAATTTTAACATTTTATCCCATTTTTCTCCTACATAAAATATGTATTAATTAATGATAGAAATAAATACATAAAATGAAGAAAGCCTTATGAAATATGATATTCATCAAGAAATGTTTTAAAGAGTATGCAAGCATGATGGAGAAACCAAGAACCGAAATCTACTGCAAGCATGTAAACGACAAAGACCATCGAGTCACTAAATCTTAATCCAAATGAAAGCCAAGCTTAAGAATAAGAAGCACAAAGAGTGAAGGTTTAAAGCTATGAAATCATCTATCAAATCAAGCAAAATAAAATAAAGTAAAAAAACCAAAAGATAAATATTTACAACATCTACATGGGGGCCCCTTTATTTTTTCAAAATCAAGTGGAAGCTATTGGAGGGCCAACACTGTTTTAGCTGCAAATCTAGTAAATGAAAGCACATATGAATCTATAGGCACCTATTGATGGGTCATATTGACCACACCAACAATGAGGGAAAACACCCACTTGTAGGTTCCAAGTTAGACTCGGTTGTGTTTGGAATGGTTCCTTCGATTGGTTAAGGGCCCAACTACCACTATAATTTAAACGTTTTTTTTATGTCTTTTTATCTTTTTGTAAGTTCTGATTTAAAACAAGGAAATAAATGAATATTAACAAGACCATCTCTTTCAGGAAACTTATAAATTCAAGGAAAGCAAAGAATGAAGGATTTTGTTATTCATATTTAGAAATAATTCTTTGGTATAAACAACGAATTAAAACATCAACATTGGTAAATATATAAAATCAAGAGAATTAATTCTTATATCATTCACCAACATTATCTTTGCATTCATACTATGATGGAGAAGTTATAAGTTATAGGCTTTAATAAAGAAAACAAAAAGTAACATAAATAATTCATACATTCTGCAATTCGATATCAAAATATATTTGAGATTCACTAATTAATTGTTATACTCAACATCTATGTTCCTGCAACTTTAAAACAAATAATATGGAAAACTAAATGATGAATCCATAATAAGAAATAAATAAATAATTAAAAATATCAATATTATGAGAGAAAACACATTTCACAGTATCACCAGGAAAATTCAAAGAAGAATCTGTATCTTTCCATTATAACAAATTGTTCCAAGAATATATGATTGTACCCCCTACTCAATCCACCCATACAATAGTATATAGATTTCAACAAGTAATGGTTTCCCACCACTACCCCTTTTTTTACATCAAAAAATATATCCTTTATAGCCCAACGCCGGGGGACAACTAAAATAACTGGCCAAAATTAATAATTGTCTTTCATGACTTAATTTATAATAATAAAACTTAATATCTGCAAGACGTAGAACAGTTGGTGGTGGGTGATGATTAAGACAACCCTAAACTGAATGGTCATCAGTTCGAAACCCTGCGGATACCAAAAATCCAACCACGTTAAGGGTTGGTGTGGTCCAGGCCGGGTGTGATCCTTGAGTGATTTTGATGGCTTAGATGCCCCTGGTTCATGGTTTCTTAGACGAAGGAAAACCCTACAAGTAAGGGGTACCACTAGCCAACAAAAAAATTAAATAAAAACAAAGATGAAATAAATTGAAAAAAACTCAATATGCTCTTTGTTGGAATCTCTCACACTGAGCATGCCAATATTTGATATTCTTTGTATGCTTATCCTACAGCCTTTTGAATTGAAATTCAATTCCCAACACCTTCGATTCAATTTCTTCATCAAGACCAATCCAGATAGCATTTGAAAAATATTTAGTCGAGGAAGCTAATTCTATTGGTAGATAGATGAAATTATTAAAAATCTCATGATTAGCTTTTGTCAATTTGGATGTTGCTCGTTCGCTTTTCTCTCTTTCCTATGCCATATCAACAATTCTGGTCTTGATTGATTTTGCAACACTTAATTTGTCGAGGGATGGAATGTTGAATCTAGTCGTGGAATGTTCTATAGAAATCCATATCGAAGCACAAACCTTTTTGACATCATCGATGAATTTAAGTGCCTCACCTGTGTGGTGTCCCAAGCCTGCTTCCAATCCTTTAATTTGGTTTCTTCTCTTTTTCCTATCTTCAATATATTCCTAGGAATTTATTTATGTAGATGTTTCCACTTCATGATTTATCCAACATGATTTTGGATCATTTTTTATTCATAACTGAATAGCTCAGCTTCATCTTTCAATCTCATAGTATTCTAATAATATTATTCTAGCTCTACAAGTTGAGAAAACAATTTTTCTTGTGCTTCCTTTTGTTTTTTGTTTACCTTGGTAGCTTCTTCCTTCATTTTATTGAGAGGTAGAGCATTCTCCTCTCGCTATACCTGAAGTTTAAACTCTACATAATCCTTGGACATTCCCATTTAATTCATGCTCCTCCTTTTGTTATAACCAAATTTGGCACTTCTCCCTCTGTGATGACACTTGCATTTTGTGCTTCCATGATGACACTTCTAGAATGAAACTTCATAAATCTACTGTGGGTCACACAAAAGGACATTGTGGATGAAAGATCCATATTTGGAACCTCAATTAGGTGGCCTTAGCTTATTCATATTTCATTCAATATTTTGGGAGCTCATGACCACATTTGGAGACCAAAACACCTCCTGGAAAGCCCTAAAATTGGCAATTTTTACCCATTTGTTCACCCACACGCTGGTTGCACATGGATCACCTTTGTGTTGTGCACACCTTTATCCATATCCCACCACTTTGTGCCTCAATATAATCCAAAAAATATAAAAATATCGAAAAATGGGTGGTTTGGGTGGTTTTGGAACTGCCTCCTCGGTTACAACTACTCCCTCCTCGACCCTATATTCTTCTTTCACTATAAAATAGAGGGAGATGGGCCATAAATGGTACTATTATCCCATGTAATATTATGCTGGAGAAATTTTGAATCCCATCCCCATCACGTGTGCCCTAGCTGCTCCTAAACCCTAGTACATTTGATTAGAGGTTGGGATCCTTTGAGAAGAGAAGAATGAGACGTCGAATCTTGGTTTCATGAAGTGCTTGCATTGGAGGAAGGTAATCCTATGTATTTGATTCATTCTTTAATGAAAGAATAAATATTATTCCCTTTCCAAACAATTGTGTATGTTTTTATTTCATATTTGGTTGCATCTAGTTGTTCATTGTAATAGTTTTTTATGATTCATTTGAATTTCAATAATATATTTGTAGCCAAATATGTTTGAGAGGGGTGTTTGATTTTGTTTTGAAAGTCTTGTGATTGAAGAGTAAGGGGAAAGCTAAAGGATAAGGTTAGGATCAACCTTCATAATAAGGTACACATCCCCCTTAACCTTTAAACTCTTGTTTATTTTGATTATTGCAGAACTCTACACTTCTGTCCTTTCCAACCCCAGTACGTTGGTGGCCTCACCCCAGCCATAGGAAATTTTTCCTAACAACACCTTTAAGAGTGTAATTTCATTATTGTGCTCTTCCTTTAATTTATCTTGCTCCATAAAAGACTAATGGTCCAAGTCGGCAAGTTTCTTCTTGAATTCTTCTTCCCGGTCTATATTTTGTTCAGCTAGCTCCATATACTATTGCATATGACTAACTACATATTTTGTTCAGGATACATTGATGTTTTGAAAAACTACGATTAAATAATCATCATAAGAGGATATCTCATCTGGGTCTTTTCCTTCCTTGCTAAAAAATTTAAGTTCATTGAAGATACCTTTGGGTCTTCTACCTCTTAGATGGTTTTTTAGTGATGCTTTTTCTATGTTTTCTTAGAACATAGTTTCCTAAATATACCACTATAGTATAAATGTCCATTGATTGTGTGTTGTCCCTTGATCTAATTGAGATAGGTGTTCTAGGAGTTGTAAGCACTATGAACTGCTAATCCTTTTAAGTCTCCCCTAACCTTCTCAATTCTTCTTCTTCCTCTTTTTTCTTCAATGCATTAGCTATGAGGGATTCTTTCTATTTCTATTGTTGTTCTTGGAGGAGCCATGCCTTCAATGCTTCAACATCAGAATCTTCCTTTTTCCTTTTATCCTCTTCAGCAGCTTCGTGGGTTTCATCTTTCTTTTTTCTCTCCTCTTTAGTTGAACGAGGTTCATTTTTTTATAGTTGCTCCTAAATAAACTATTGTTGAATTTTTTATGCTTGTGTTTCATCTCTTTTCCTTTTCTCTTATATCACGACGAGTTTATGAGATTTCATTGGTTATTTCACCGATTTTGCATTGACTTCTTTTTTCATTCATTCTTCTTTCTCTAAAGATTCTTGGTGAGATTTGTTCTCTGCCTCTATTTTCGATTCATCCCCTTGAGATGATTTCATTACAACAAAATAGCCCTTTAGGGGTGGTTTTGGCTTGCGGGGGTCTTGGTAAAACCCCCCCTAAAAAAAATTTCAGACCTTTGGAGGCAGTCTTTTAAAACTGCCCCTAAAAGTCATGGAAATTGGACTTTTGGGGGCGGTTTTGTTAAATCCGCCCCCAAAAGTCCTGAAATTTGACTTTTGGGGGCGGTTTTTGGAAAACCCCCCCTAAAATCCCAATTCTTATAACTTTTGGGGGCGGTTTGTCAAAACCCCCCCTAAAAGTCATGAGAATTGAACTTTTGGAGGCGATTTTTTTGGAACCCCCCTTAAAAGTCACGAGAATTGAACTTTTGGAGACGGTTGTTTGAAAACTCCCCCTAAAAAACCAATTCTCATAACTTTTGGGGGCGGTTTGTCAAAACCCCCCCTAAAAGTCATGAGAATTGAACTTTTGGAGGCGGTTTTTTTTGGGACCCCCCCTTAAAAGTCATGAGAATTGAACTTTTGGAGGCGGTTGTTTGAAAAACCCCCCCTAAAAGCCAAATTCTCATAACTTTTGGGGGTGGTTTGTCAAAACCCCCCCTAAAAGTCATGAGAATTGAACTTTTGGAGGAGGTTTGTTTGGAACCCCCCTTAAAAGTCATGAGAATACTCTTTTTGGTTGATTTTGGTGACTGTAGAAAAATGTTTGCCACCGTTGATCATTCTAACGAGTTTTTTATGATGCTATGTGACTGTCTTTATAGTTTTTGAAAAAAGATAGTGGTTTAAGACCACTGCTATGGAGTCTTTGTCATTATGTGTCCAAGGTCATAGAGGTTAGAGTTAATCAATTTCTTAATAAGTTAGTGTGTCAATGGTATTAGGTGTAATATCACTTATTTTGGGGGGTTAAGTGTGATAGTTATGAGTATCACTTATGTCCATGGGTTAAGTGTGACATTTATGGATATCACTTATTGCTTCCACTACTTTTACATTCAATATTTTTCTACAATTTGGCTTCCATGTTTGCACCATCCAATATATTCTCATGAGAACAAACGCCAATAAATTTTGAATTCTTTGTTAGGAGTTCTTGACAATCTGAAGCTTATAAGTCAGTCTCCTACTTATTTTACTTGTCACTTGACAATTGGCTAAAAATTAATCTCACTTACTTTGTCATAAATGATGTCAGGGTTGGGATTTTTTACAGCTTCACTACATGGGACACTATCCATTATTTGTTCATTAGACACAATAATTTGATTATTTTCTTTCTCACTCATGTTAACAAGTAAATGCCTTTCATTTTGATAAACATAATAATTTCCATCAAAATGATGTTTATCTATTGTGTCTTCAATTCTTTGCTTTTTTTCTTCAATTTTATCAGTGGCATGAGGGGTATCATTTCCCTCAAGTAATGAGAATTACTTAGTTTTCCTTTGAGTCAACACATGACTCAAGCCTCTTAGTTTTATCACTAGCCATTTCCCTTTAGATGAACTTCCACTAGTATGTGTAGGAACCATATTATTTAAGTCATAATCAAGTCGGTTAATTCCAATAATGAATGAGACTAACTTGCTAACTAGCTACGCGAAGGTTCCCCTTCATGGTTAGCTTCTTAGAGGGACTATGGCCATTTATTCCATGGAATTTTGAGGCAATAACAAGTCTGTGGTACCTTAGATGTTATGGGTTGCATGCGTGCTACACTGATGCAGCCAATGGGTTTTCCTCCCTAGTTTGAGAGGATTGGGAAATCTTCTTAGACCATTGCAATTATTGGTATTCAAAAAGGAATTCCTAGTAAGCACGTGTCATCAACTCATGTTGACTATGTCCCTACCCTTTGTTCACATCACTCATTGCTCTTACTAATTGAATGATCTAGTGAAGTGTTTGTATCATGTTAATGAAGGTGGCTCACGGCCTTCAACGTCATGAGAAGTTTAATGAAACTTATCATTTAGAGGAAGGAGAAGTCATAACAAGGTTACCATATGTGAATCTATAGTAGGATCATTAACAAGCGAGTATCAGACGATACCCCTTTGTGGGTTGGGGGATAGTTGCACGACCCATGAGGTCAGCTTTGTTGTGGGCAGTGGTTCCTCTCCATTCCATCCACATAATGCAAATACCTTAGTTAGTGGGTGTAATAGGTTGGATCCCAGTAAGGTGTGCGGTAGGAGATGACTACGACCCATGTGGTTGGATTCATTGATGGCGGTGGTTCCTTGTCATTTCATTTGCATGATGTTGTTTCCTCGATCATGGATTGTGGGAAATCGGCTCTCCAATACAAGCTATCACAAGCCCCTTTCTTCCACAATGCATAATCGTCGAGGATTGTTCAATGGGTGGGTGAAAACACTATGCAATGCATTGGGTTGTCCACCCTAGTCCTCCCTATCACCCCCTCGGGAAAGAAATAATACGAGATAGCAAGGCAATGCTTGGTAAGGCAACCAAATCCATCTACTCCTAGAATGGACATGTTTTTGTAAATCAGTGATAAGGGGAAAGATGTTATCCATTAATTTGGAGCTCCCAAATTGAAGGTCTTGTATAATATATGGAACATACAATGTGATATTATGCATCCCATGGTGGTCCCAATTACTTGACTCAGCAACATAGATCTTGGGGATGAAATGGTTAGATATCTAGTCTTAAAACATTGCATTAGATCTAAAGTAGTAGAGACTATTGACATCATCACTCCATAAGAAATTAATCATGTTAGGACATTGCCACCATCCTTTCCTATCCATTCCTTGATGATGAAGATGACTAATTTCCCATAAGTAGACACAATGCTCCAATTAGTGATCCCACATTCATATGCATTGTAGAATCCCAACACAAGTGCCACTATGTAGGCCACCAATACATAGTACCATTTCATAACATGAAAAATATATGGGATGACCCCTATGGATATAACAAGAAGGGAAACATACCTAGATATGACTAGCTAGGGTATATTGTCTTTCATAAACATCTTATTTTACTATTGCTCATATTAGGGCATTGACGCATCCATTACTTGTTTATTTCCATCACTAGTTACCAAGGGAAGGTCCTTTTGAGTCCTCTTCTTCTTCCGTCAACTATACATAGTGGTCAAAGTGATATACAATATTTTGACACATTGATTTCACTTGCACCCTCTAGTTTGGGTCATGGCAACACAAAAAATAGAACAAAGGAAGCAAGAGGGTTTGATCCTTATTCTATTGGAGAACACCCAAGCCTAGGGAAGACCATCATAGCCAATATGAGGATTTAAACCCTATTCCTATTCAAATCATTCTTTATTGTTATAGCTCCATAAAAGTGGTGGTTTGTTCTAATCTACTTAAAATTGAGAGGTGTTTGAATAAAAGGAGTCAACCCAACTTAGTTCAAAGTTTCAATCGAAGATTAAGAAATTATGGGATAAATTGGAGGTATTTTACTAGATAATTGTCCTAATTAAAATATACCAAAGTTTTAGCTGTAGACTAATTTTTTTTGAGGAAAATTAAAAATATTTTACTAAATAGTTGGTTTGCTAGTTTAGGTGAGAATAACACTATATAAGTAGCACTAGTTGCACTTGCCTCCTTCAATAATTTATGTGCATTTGGACCTTTTCCCCATGGAATATGAAGTTTTTGGTGTGCGATCACTACAACAAAGTACCCTTTCAGGGGCGGTTTTGGTTTGCGGCGGTCTTGCTAAAATCGCCTGCAAAGGTTTTTTTAGGCCTTTGGGGGCAGTTTTTAACCCCCCCCCCTAAAAAGTCCTGAGAATTGGACTTTTGGGGGTGGTTGTTTTAAAACTGCCCCCAAAATTCCAATTCTCAGGACTTTTTTTTGGGGGGGGTCAGAAATACCCCCCCTAAAGGTGTTTTCGAGGGCGTTTTTTAGAACCCCCCCCCCCCACAACAGTCACGAGAATTAGACTTTTGGGGGCGGTTGTTTTAAAACCTCCCCCCAAAAGTTCAATTCTCATGACTTTTTTTTTTAGGGAGGGGGATTAAAGACCCCCTCTAAAAATATTTTTCAACGGAGTTTTAAAAAAATGTTGATGTATATGTAACTTCGGAATGTATTTCACATATATGTATATTGTATTCCTATAGAGATGATATTATTCCTCTATACGGAAGTGTCGTCATTTATATTGTAAGTGTCGTAACTTATACTTGATGGGTTATTAGACCACCTTGTTGGGGTCGGCCTTGTATAAGTCATGTGGGTCGAAGGGTTATTAGACCACCCTATTGGGGGTCGGCCATGTGGGTCAAAGGGTTATTAGACCACCCTATTGGGGGTCGGCCCAGTCAGCATTATATTATGTGGTTAAGTTCGAGCCTACATGAGTTAGGTAAAAAGGAAAGTCAAGTCAAGTATAAATAGAGTGCGGGAGGCACTCTATTTGCTCATTCACTTCTCACACATGCACTCAAGGAGGAGTGGCGCATTTATGGAGGAGGAGGATCTGCTGCTAGGTTGTGTCTATCTCTTATGGTTGGTTGTATCATTGCTCTATCTATCTCTGAGGAAGTTATTGGGGTTTTTCACCTTTATGGTTTTCCCTAAGTAAATCTTTGTGTCTCTTGTGTGCTTGCATTATTGTCTCCATGATTGATATGCTGTAGATATGCTGTACATGTTGTTCTCTCAGTTAAGATCCTAGATCAGATTGAATTAAATTCAGAAAATTTAACATGGTATCAGAGCTAGCCTGAAAGAAGACATGATATGGCATGTATGACACTTGTTGCACTTACGATGCTAGGGCTTGATATAGCAAAAACCAGTCATCGTAGCACTTTCGCTATAAATCCGTTTCGGTGAATTTTTCGGATCTGAAATTATTACAGGACGAATACTAAATCTCCAGGTACCTTGTTTCCAAAGGACAACCTCTATTTCGTTGTACTTTGTGATTTATGATCTGTACAATATAGGGTTTCTGCCTCTTCCAGATCTGAGTCAAAATCAGGTGACCTTGGGAAAAAGGTCATAACCTGGGCTAGGAAGCTCCAAATGAAATTTCGTAAAAAGTGACAGGTAGTACACAGACTGTACTATCTCAGAAAACTTTTTCAGAGGCCGAAGTTGAACCAGTGACACGTGGAACTCAGTACAAGTTCTCTCTCCTGTATTATCCCATAAACAGGTCACGTTGCGACACTTGGCATAACTCTCTCTCAGAGAGTCCAATTGAGGTCAGACCTGTCAGGATGGAAAGATAACAGGGCGAGCTATCTCAGGAAACGTTTTCAGAGGCCGAAGTTCAAACAGTGACACATGGCATGCCGTACAAGTTCGCACTCCTGTATTATCCCAAAACAGGTCACGTTGCGACATTTGGCATAACTCTCTCTCAGAGAATCCAATTGAGGTCAGACCTATCAGGATGGAAAGGTAACAGGTCAGGCTATCTCAGGAAACTTTTTTCAGACCTTGTGGATCAAAAGGTTCGGATTTACACTAGAAACAATCAGGTACATAGTTCTGTCAAAACAAAATTATTTTTGAGTACCTTCATTCATGGCTTCCGAAATTTAGGGCTTTGGAGAAAGTTGGAATTTTTGTAATCGAAGACCACGGCTGAATGCTACTCATCAAAATAGAAATTTAGAGACCAAGATCAGAATTTTTGGTTGGGCAGAAGGCCGGGCTTGATCAAACCCTAGTTCGGGACTTTGATAAGAAAAGTGGAAAATTAGGGCTTCTATAAAAATGGGAATTTTTGAAATCTGTGACCACGGCTGGAAGCTCCTCAGAAAAATAGAAGCTTAGAGATTTGGATCAAACCTTTTGATGGGGCAAAAGAGTGGGCTTCATCAAACCCCATTTCAGGGTCACGTCCAGTGAATCTGGAAGTTTCAAAGGAAAAATTGAGGAGTGAAACTTTGCAGTTTTCAAATTCTAAATATACCAGCTTGATCAGCTCATCAAGGCGCATATTTCTATCCTTTTGGAAGTTTGAATTTTTTGGGTTTCTCTGACAAACCCATATCTAGCTCCAGTTCCAGTTCTTTAAATCAAGTGGATTGGGTTAATCCTAGAAGAAGATGGATTGGTCACCTGCATAAGTGAAGAAGTTCATGTTTTAGAGGGAGATGAGGCTAAGGCCTTACATAAGAAGATTTCAAGCGATCTCGACAGGTATGACTCATTGAGGTATGTTTCAATATTTGTTCATGATTAAGTTTATGGTATGTTTGTCTTCATTTTATTACGGTTAGTACAATCTTGATTTTAGACTTGTCATATCACCTTAATAAAACTATGAATGCATGATAGAAAATATTCATTGATTAGGGTGTTGACACTTATGATTGTACTAATGCATTATGGTGTTGTATGAAGTTTATGTTGTCTACTAACATGAAAGGTACACCAAGAAAGACAAATTATGTTCTGGTCCAAGAACATATGTCATGATAACATGAGGGCAAAGATTCATCCATTGTCATAGATCTCATAGAAGATCCATTTACGAGGTATGTATAACTTGGTTTTGTAATAGTTAACCTATGAGATATACAGGTTACTAGCACAAGTCATTGAAGAAGAACAAGAAGACATCATGTGAGTATGTTAGACATAAACAGCTAGCATGCTAATCCAGGTATGTTTTTCCTATATCAAGCTAGAATCCTACCTTGTGTTAGGATCTTATACTGTTGTTGATAATGATTATTCATGAAGGTATAGGTTTGAATAATCACAGGTTTTATGCATATTATATCTCTTATCTTGTTTGATGATTCAACTAACTTGAAGAGTCATAGGTTTGAGTAATTACAGGTTTAGACATGTTATGTTTCTTATGATTTGACTAACCATAAGAATCCTACATAAACCTTGAATGCTAATGCTTATTATTTTTTGTTTGAAATGATCATGACTATACATGCTTGAGATTATTGTGTTTTAATATTATACTAATGAATGTATGATTTTATATGAGTTCACAAGGATAACACAATCATGATACTAATAAGCATGCATAGGGACCAAGGATGAATGTAAGTTCAAGGACAGGTAATCCAGGAAGCAAAGATCAAGAGGGAACACACTCCAGTTGTTCCTGCAAGAAAGAAAAGGAACACACTTCAGTAGTTTCTGCAAGGATGCAGATATTCAGAGGGAGTTGACCATCTTTCCACAACAGAAAGGTGTAGAAGAAGCTACTTCAGATTAGGACTCTAGTAGCTCCTGTAAAGAAGCAAAGACTCAGAGGGAGTCCACCCAACGAACAAACAAAGATAAGTATTTTAATTTCTTGCTTATTTGTTTGTTTAAATAAAATTGTTCAATGATGTATAGACTTAGGATATGTATTGTGCATATTAGAATAGTTGCATTGATGAACAGTATACTACTAATATACATGGGTAAGTGGCCTATGGCACTGTACAACATTCCATTGCTACTTATCTAGAATGAAACCTCTTTGCTGACATGTTGGGAGTTGTGCACACTCTTAACAATGTTCTGGTAGAGATTGGAAGGCCTCTAGAAAGTTATGGGATATGGATAAATGTTGTATTGAAGCATTGGCTAAGATAATTGCATGACTGTATGACATATTTCTTTACGTGTAAGAATTTGCTCTCAAAACTATGAGATGTTTTCTAATCATGCAATTTAACTTGTTGTGTAGGAAAGATCATATGTCATCTCCTACAAAAGGACTACAACATTTGTTCCAGCAACAAAGATATATATTGAAAATATTGAAGATATTGAAGTTCCCAGGACCTGGGATGAAGAAATGGAATGCCATGATCCGTCGATCATGAAGAATGATGTTTGGGATGTAGTCCCAAGACCTGAAGGGAATTTTGTTATGACTTCCATACGGATCTATCAAGATCAAGCATGCTGCAGATGGCAGCATAGAGAAATATGAAAGTGATAAAATAGAAGATACACTAGATGGATTTCAAGACAGCCTTCTTGAATAGTTGTATGCGGATAACATGTTTGTTACAGGTGAAGATAGATTGATTGCCGACATGCAGCGGAAACTTACTGCCGAGTTCGAGATGAAGAAATTGGGGTTGATGCACTATTTGTTTTTGGCATGGAGGTGTGGCAGAGTGATGGAATCTTCCTTGGACAAGGGAAGTATGCAATAGAGATCCTGAAGAGGTTCGGGATGATGGACTACAAGGCCATGGCCACACCTATGGCATCAAATCTGAAGCTTCTATGTGATGCTTCATCTGAGCCAGTTGATGTATCTATGTATCGTCAGATGATTGGGTCCTTGATGTACCTGACGAACACGAGACCAGACATTTGCTTTGCTGTGAACACATTGAGCCAGTTCCTGAAGGATCCAAGGAGTGTTCACCTGGTTGCTGTAAAGCATGTTCTGAGGTACCTGAAGGGTACAGTGGATTATGGGCTCAGGTATGAGGCGAATCAAAAGTTTAACTTGCAGGGTTATGTTGATTCAGATTGGGCTGGCAGTGTTGCAGATAGGAAGAGCACATTTGGGTGTTGCTTCAGTATGGGATCAGGTGTGATCTCTTGGTTTAGCAGGAAGCAGTCCTGCGTAGCACTGAGTACAGCTGAGGCAGAGTATGTTGCAGCCTGTTCAGCTAGTTGTGAGGCAGTATGGCTACGGAAGCTACTGTCTGAGTTATTTGATCTCCCGTTGGAGGCTACTGGTATCTTCTGTGATAACTAGAGTTGTGTGAAGCTGTCCGAGAACCCAGTGTTTCATGACAGGTCGAAACACATAGAGATCAAATATCACTACATCAGGGATATGGTGCAGAGAGGAGCTGTGAAGCTCCTGTATGTTGCGACGAACGAGTAGATTGCAGATGTGCTGACGAAGCCACTAGTCAGGGTGAAGTTCGAGTACTTCAGAGAGAGGCTTGGCGTTCTTCAGATCGAGGACACTTCGAGGAAGAAGTGATGGACACATTTGCTGAAGCCATTCCAAGCATGTTGGAAGGAGGATCCTTCACATGGCTGTGGATGTAAGCACTGGATGATGAGCATCAGGATGATGTTCTGGTTTCTGCTTGGATATGATCAGTTGGATCATTTTTATGTATGTATGTACGCATCATGTTGGATGCTGGATATGATCAGTTGGATCATTTTTATGTATGTATGTACGCATCATGTGGATACTGGATATGATCAGTTGGATCATTTTATGTATGTATGTATGCATCATGTTGGATGCTTGGACCATGTATCTGTATATGTATCAGGTGGATACATTGTATGATCAGGTGGATCATGTATGGTGATATGTATCATGTATTTGTATTTGTATCAGGTGGATACATTGATGATCAGGAGGATCATGTATGATGATATGTATCAGATAGATACTTGGTATGCATCAGGTAGATGCATTGATGATCAGGATGATCATAGATGACGAGCTTCAGGATGTTGCTCCAGATGACATGCAGCAAGATGTTGCAGTGATGATCAGGATGATCATAGATGACGAGCTTCAGGATGTTGCTCTAGATGACATGCAGCAGGATGTTGCAGTGATGATTAGGATGATCATAGATGACGAGCTTCAGGATGTTGCTCCAGATGACATGCAGCAGGACGTTGCAGTGATGATGATCAGGATGATCATGGATACATCAGGATGATGTATGGTGAGTATCAGGTTGATACTCTGTGGCCGTGGATCAGGTTGTGCAGATGAGCATGTAATCCGGTGCCCTGGGAGATTTGCAGATGGTCTTTCGAGGTTTTGCTTATGGCATGTAATTCGGTGCCCTGGGACATCTGGCAAATGCTCTTTCGAGGTTTTGCTCTGGGAGGACATGTAATTCGGTGCCCTGGGAGATCTGCAGATAGTCTTTCGAGGTTTTGCCTATGGCATGTAATTCGGTGCCCTGGGATATCTAGTAGATGCTCTTTCGAGGTTTTGTCCTATGGCATGTAATTCGGTTCCCTGGGAGATCCGATAGGTTGGGTTGTGTGCCCGTAATCAGTCCTGGGATGCTCTTGCGAGGTTTTGCCATGACCACATGTAATTTGTGCCCTGGGATATTTCAGGTCGGAGTTGTGTACCCGTAACATCCTGAGATGCTCTTGCTAGGTTTTGTGGTGACCACATGTAATTTGTGCCCTGGGAGATCCTTCAGGTTGGAGTTGTGTACCCGTAACATCCTGGGATGCTCTTTCGAGGTTTTGTGATGGGTCACATGTAATGTGCTCCTAGGAGATCCTACAGGTAGAGTTGTGTGCTCGTAATATCCTGGGATGCTGCAGCCAGGTTTTGTGACGCACATAATAAGTCCTGAGGATTCCACAGTATGGCCAGTGATGATGAAGACCTGCAGGTGGTGGGCCTACATCCAGTATGAAAAAGGACTGGCTCTGTAGAACTTCCTATGACGAGTAGATTCAGAGATTGATTGAGATAGCAGCAGCAATGACGATGGTGATGACTCAATGACGATTATCCAGTGATGATGATCCAGAGAAGATGACTTGTGCTAGAAGAACTGTGCTGAGAAATACCTTCCTAGTTAAGAGGGAGTGTTGATGTATATGTAACTTCGGAATGTATTTCACATATATGTATATTGTATTCCTATAGAGATGATATTATTCCTCTATACGGAAGTGTCGTCATTTATATTGTAAGTGTCGTAACTTATACTTGATGGGTTATTAGACCACCTTGTTGGGGTCGGCCTTGTATAAGTCATGTGGGTCGAAGGGTTATTAGACCACCCTATTGGGGGTCGGCCATGTGGGTCAAAGGGTTATTAGACCACCCTATTGGGGGTCGGCCCAGTCAGCATTATATTATGTGGTTAAGTTCGAGCCTACATGAGTTAGGTAAAAAGGAAAGTCAAGTCAAGTATAAATAGAGTGCGGGAGGCACTCTATTTGCTCATTCACTTCTCACACATGCACTCAAGGAGGAGTGGTGCATTTATGGAGGAGGAGGATCTGCTGCTAGGTTGTGTCTATCTCTTATGGTTGGTTGTATCATTGCTCTATCTATCTCTGAGGAAGTTATTGGGGTTTTTCACCTTTATGGTTTTCCCTAAGTAAATCTTTGTGTCTCTTGTGTGCTTGCATTATTGTCTCCATGATTGATATGCTGTAGATATGCTGTACATGTTGTTCTCTCAGTTAAGATCCTAGATCAGATTGAATTAAATTCAGAAAATTTAACAAAAAAAACCTCCAAAACACTTGAGAATTGAACTTTTGGTGGTGGTTTGTAAAAACCCGCCTCCAATTGTTAAATTCTCATGACGTTTGGGGGGGGGGGTTTACAAAGACCACCCCTGAATATATGCTTCAAGGCGGTTTTCTAAAAACACCCCCTAAAATTAAAGAGACATTTTCTTTTGGAGGTGGTGTTTTAAAGACCATTGCCAAAATTTCAATTCTCATGACTTTTGGGGGGGTTTAGAAGGACCGCCGCTAAATATATTTTCAGGTATGTTTTCAATGTTTTCAATATCCATCTATTCAAATACTACTTAAATTTACCACTAATTACCCTATAATTGACCCCTAATTAACCTCATAATTGACCCCAAATTACCCCTGATTAACCACTAATTGCACCTATTGACCCCTACTTTCCCACCAATTACCCCTAAATAATCCATTCTTACCACTAATTAACCTTAATAATGTCTAAATGACCCCTACGTTTTTCCAAGGAAAACCTCATGGAGAAATCCAAGGGAGGCTTCCAAACATTCATAGATGGCATATTCCCTAGTAAACCCATCAATGTAGACTAATGTGCCTCAAACACAGGGATTCAAAATGGGAACATGCCATCATGAACCTAACCAAATGCCCAAGATCATGGGAAACCACTGGTTTCACTAATCCCTCGGGCTTAAAGGCCCCCTACATATCCATAACTAACCCATAATAATTACCATTAATTACCCCTAGTTAACCTATAATTAACCCCTAATTATCACTAATTAACCTCTAATTACCCCATAATTGATCGCTTATTAACCCCTGATTATCCCCAAATGACCCTTAATTACCCACATTTGACCACAAATTACCCATAAACTATCACTAATTAACCTCCAATTACCCTTCATTTACCCATAATTACCCATAAATGACCTGTAACTCTGCGCGAGGCCCGAGTACATCACTTAGGCCTTATAGAAGGATTTTTTTGCTTGTGAGTGGGATATAGTGGCCATTTGAGGATGTATAACACCATGAATATTTTTTACAACTAGGCCATGGTTTGGGATTAAATTCTAGGGCCTAAGTTCATCTAGTTTCCTCTAGGTCTCATGGGTTATGTGTAGCACCCCAGACAACCACACATGCCCTACATAGGAAATATTTAGCATACGTGTGAGATATGTCCATCATTTTGAGAATTAACATAACAAGGATGGTTCTCGAGGCCCATGCCATGGTCTAGGGATAAAAGACAAGGTAGTAGGCCATAACATATATTTATGGAGCTCACATGCCATGTTTCGTTGCTCAAGGCATCACCCATGCTTAGAATACATAATATTTGGCCTCCAAGTTTGATATGGTGGTGATTTTAAGGTATGAAGGACTTTATATGTTTCTTGGGGATAAGGCCATAGTTTGGTGCAAAAACCTAGGTTCTAAGTCCATAGAATCTATCTCTAAGCCTTACATGCCATGTTTGGGGCCTTAACTCACAACATAGGTCATGCACAAGAAATATTTGGGATGTGAGTGAAATGTGTTGTCACATTTGAAGGTTTAGTACACCAAGGATGTTTCTAACGACCCAAGTTATGTTCCAGGGTGAAGATCCAGATTTTTGTTCCATAACATGTGGCTTTTGGGTTCTACGTAGGCCATCCATGAGGCCCTTTCCCATATTTTCCCCGTGACAGGGATATGGTGGCCATTTTGAGTTTGTCACGTCATGGATGCTTCTTGGTCACTAATCCATGATTTGATACCAAAACCCATGTTGTTGGGATAGGACATTTCTCTATGGGGCTCATGTTCTTTGCATAGTAGCCAATATCATTGCATAAGGCTTGTATAGGGAAACCTTAGCTTACATGTGACATATGGCCACCATGTTGAGGAGGGGCACAGTAGGTATGGATCTTGAGGACCATTCCATGGTATAATGAAAAATTTAGGACCTTACGTTGCATCATTTTACTATGGAGCTCATGGTCCATGTGTGTGGTCCCAAATCACCATATTGGCCCTCCATAGGGAATCTTTGGCCTGGAAGTGGGATATGGTGCTCATTTGAAGGTTAGAACACTAGACATGGTTCTTGGTGCATGTTATGTGGTTTAATGCCAAAATGTAGGGTATTATAGCATAATATTTGTCCATAGGGCTTGTGAGACATCCCTTACATGATAAATATTATGTATGCAAGGATTAGTTGTGGATTTGGGCCTTATGTGTGGCCCTTATAAGACCCAAAATGTTGGCCATGTACCATGGCCTATGTTTGAAGAACCAGCCATGGTATAACAAACCTCAAAATGGCCATGATATCTTGTTGTTAGGGGTTTTAGTTGTTAGTAGCCTTATGGTCACGTTATGGCATATGCATGTGTTGCACAATATACATAGTCATTGTGGTCACATTATGGTCACTATGATCACATTTAGCGGTTAGGGGCCTCAAGGGTTAGGATACATAGGGGTTAGGATATATTGGGTTAGGGTTTTTATAAGGAGTTAGGGTTAGGGTTTAATGGGGTTATGGTCATTATGGTCACGTTAGAGGGTTAGGGGGTTTACGAGTTAGGTGTATAAATGGGTTTAGTTTTAAGGGGTCAATGGATTAGCTGTTAGAGGTTTTAGTGGTTAGGGGCCTTATGGTCATGCTATGCCATATGCATGCATTGCACAATATACATAGTCACTATGGTCACTATGGTCACATTTAGCAATAAGGGCCTTAGGTTTTAAGGGACTTAGGGGTTAGGATTTAATGGGTTAAGGGGTTAGGGGATTTTAGGTTAGGGGGTTTATAATGAGTTAGGGATAGGGTTTAATGGGATTATGGCCATTATGGTCACATTTAGCAGTTAGGGGCCTTATGGGTTATGGGACTTAGGGGTTAGGGTTTAAGGATTTACGTGCTTAGGTGATTTGGGGATAGGGGGTTTATAAGGAGTTAGGGTTAGGGTTTAACATAATTTTTTTCATCAAAATTGTGCTTCATGATGAATTTGATGCCACTGGCATGGATCAATCATTTCTTGTTGGTAGACTTTTTGAAGGCAAAATCCAAAATCAAATATATTTTTTTATTATATATGGTTGAATCGAGAACTAGCGTGATGCTTGTACTCACATGACACGAGGTCAATTCCCGTCCGCTACCACTATAACCTCTAGGTGCACCCACACTTCCCCTTCATGGCTACACAATGTATTAGCGGTTTGAACTTGCGTCGTCACAAGGAGTTCCTTAATAGTGCGCCCTATCACCAATTGGTTTAGAGCTCCGGGCTATCCAAAATAAAATCTTAGTAAATATTAAGAAATAATTTTAATCATAACAAACTTTTTCTTCCTTATAATTTCGATAAACAAGTTTGAGGAATTGTTAAAATTAGAAGTTTTAATTATAAGGTGAGATAATTACAAGTTTTTTAATTTTATTTATTTTATTAAAAATTATGAATTACATAATAATGAGAAATATAATTTTTAAATACCCAATTATGTCAATTTACCTACCATAAAATAATTATTGTAGATTCAAGGTTTTGGGAAGGATCGCAACCTCCTCCATGATTATTAGGATTATTTTCAAGTTTGCAGATTCATGGTTTTATGGAAATGTAGGGTGTTTATGGGTGCTGGCCTCTGCAGCCACTAATTTGGATATTGGTGAGGTACTTCACATTTAGGGGGGGGCAATGTGGAAACCAGATTGGCTCCAAGTTCTGAGAGGTGGCATGTGAAGAACATGGGATTGATCCCACTGGGAGATATCAGGGGACTTTAGATCTACAACTCGAAAGGGGCAATGTTTACTATAATGAAGTGAGCTTTGGGAGATTTGTGCCCCATGTTGTTCTCATTGATTTGGATCTTGGTACCATGGATAGCGTGAGGACTGGGCCTTATGGCCAGGTCTTTAGGCTTGATAACTTCAATTTTGTCTACTCTAGGGCTGGAAACAATTGGGCCAAGGGGAATTACGCTAAAGGAGCCAAGCTCATTGATTTCGTGTTTGATTTTGTTGGTAAGGAGGTTGAGATTTGTGATTGACTTCAAGGGTTTCAAGTGTGTCACTCATTGGGAGGAGATACAGGATATGGGATGTGAACTCTCTTAATCTCTACCACCTATTTCCTAAGGTTTCCTAGTCAGTTGAACTTATATTTGAGAAAGCTAGCAATGAATATGATCCCCTACCTCATATTCATTTTTTCATAGGGTAATTTGCCCCCTTTATGTCCCATGAATCCCAACAATACAGAGCACTCACAACCCCTGAACTGTCCCAACAAATGTGGGATGCAAAGAACGTGATCTGTGTTGCAGATAGTTGCTCAGTGAAGATTCCTTTTATGAAAGGAGCATGTATCTTAGTTGTGAAGCAACCCATCAACTAAGGGCAAGTCCCGGGTTCAATTTTTAGCCTGCTAAATTTTCAACATATATTTAAAAAATGTAAGCGTTCCTTTATATTATGTCAAATTTTCAACATACATTTCAAAAATGTAAGAGTTCTTTTATATATAGATAGATATGTATGTATAACTTATTCTTTCAATCCTTTGGTCATATGATATGTAACATTTTGAAAGAAATCACCACATGATGATTATAAAGTGCAGTGAAAATGGTAACTTGAAAATAGTCAATGCATAATGGTTGTAAAGTGCAGTAAAAATGGCAACTTGGTTTCCTTTTACCTGATATGACAAAAATAACATATGTTAGGAAAAATAATCTATTACAAAATAGGCTTGGAAGTTATACATTTAGAATGCCTTCCCTAAAAACCTTTCTTTCATATGCAATCTAGTTCCTTAATTTATTTGCAACATTTCCTACCGCATCCCTTACAAAGGAATCAAAACATTCATTACAACACATAGGCATCAAGATTGGATATTATCTCTATTGGTTTGAATGGGAACATGATGTTCATTGGAAGGGATGCTACCACATGCCCATGCTCATAGCAAATGTTGCACTAGAATTCTATATTATCACGGTCCAAAAGGATCATAGCAAACACTGCACTATAATGCTATATTATCATGGCCAAAAGTTTTGTCCAACTACAATTCTTGCACTCCAATGCAATTTTGTCCATAATTCCTTTGTTTATACATGCATAAATGCATATTAAGGCATCAATGGTAGTAAAATACATTTCTATTTCTTGTCTCGGAATGTTAAACTTTCCATAAGTGTTAGAAATGGCCTTAAGAGTATTCCTGTTATGGTATTACATGGAGAGGGTGTACATTCTTACCTAAAATAGAACCCATGTTAATGTTTATGTATGTGGGTTGAATTAGGCTTCCATGGATTCATACAGAGGATAGTGTTGTTCATAAACTAAGGGCCTTTATTAGCAACTTTTGCTCTATCATCCCTTATATAAAATGAAGTATAAAAAAGCCATTTAAATTCAGGGTATAATAAGCAATCCTTCCAAGAAATATCTCCATGAATCAACAATCCACTGTTAAATGGATGGTCGTATTCTTGTTCCCTTGTTACATCGAGAGGCTACCTTATCATTGTCTAAAATTTCGTCCAACTATAATTCTTTCACTTTGACACAAATTTTCCCATAAATCCTTTGCTCAAATCTACGCAAATGAATATTTAAGTAGCAGTGGTGGTACATTGCATTTTTGTTTCTTGGTACATTACATAAACTTTTCCAAAGTGTCACCAATGGCCTTAAGAGTATCCTTGTTCCGGTATTATATAGAGAGGCTAGACATTTACCCAAATTTGAACCTGTGTTAGTGCTTTTTGTAAGTGATTTCTCTCCTCCCTTTATCTAAAGTCAAAATAAAAAAGTCCATTGAATTCAAGGAATAATCAACAAATATTCCAAGAAAGATCCACAAGAAGGTCAAGGATAAAAAATCGTTTTAAATTCAAAGGATAATCAACAAGTCTTCCAAGAAAGATACCCAAGAATAAAAAAATCCATTGTTGGAGAATATGTCAACAATCCAATGTTGGATAATTTTTAGGGTTAGCCATAATCCATTAAAGCAACATATCATCTTATGTTCAAAGAAATGGTCGTTTTCCTCCTTACCCTATTTTAGAGCAAGCTTTAGAGTTTGTAGTAAGGTTGTGTTATCCACAATGAAAGGTAGCACTGTGTGAAATAATTTCACACATAGTGAAGAAGAATTTGTTGTGTTACTTGAAAATTTCTATGATCTTTAAACGAAAATTGAACTTTATCATCAATAATCCTAGTTATAGAAACGTTCCCACTTACCCTTTACATGGAATTTTACATGTACAACCTTACCTTACCCCACATAAATAGTCTATATCAATTCCATATGCACATAGAGGTTCCATAACTTTTACTCTTATATTTTTAGTAAAGAGAGAATACAATTTGAGGGGAATAACTGGAATGGTTGGGAGGTAAGTTTCACACTCATCCTACTAGATTAGAGTTTATAGTGGCAACTGACTGGAGTTGAACCTTCATCTTGCCTAGGTTATCTCGGTTCCCTAGACATTAAAAAACAAGGAGAGAATACCTTAATATAAAAAAAAAATTACAAGAGATTTCTATATGCAAAGTAAAAAGTTTCACCAACCCACAATGGGATTCCAATTTAATTTAAGTGAGGAGAGTGGGACCCTTCCTCTCAACCATTGGATGGAGCCCCAAATAGCAAATGCGTTCAAGGTTTATAACAATATTCCTTCGGATGGAGCCCCAAATAGAAAATGCATTTACAAGGTTTATAACAATATTCCTTCTTATTTTTAAGAGATACAATGAAGATCTTTTGGTATTTAAGAGAGATAAAGTAAATGTTGGTAGGGGTGTATTCCTCTTGAGTGGGAGTATTCCTTGTTCTGCCTCCTTGGTAGGGTTGTTTCTTTTTGGGTGCGGACTTCTTTTGCGGCTTTACTTCAGGTTACTTATTTCCTTTTCTTCTCCTTATTCGGCACTATTTTTTTTGGCTGACTTCTCTTCTCAAGAGTGACTTGGGATGTGCTTGTGGCATGTCATCTCACTGTATTTATGGAACCTTTGGCCGCTGTGGACATCTCTGTCATGATATTTGCACTGTCTTGGACTTGCTGGTCAGATTGTGACCTTCTCTATGAGAAAGTTGTTTGAACCCTTTCATATATTTTTATACAAAATATAGCTATTTTTCTCTTGAAAAAAAAAGTAAATGTATTTGCTTGAGAGTAGCACAGTGCGGCATAGAGATCCGAAATGCCTTTCTCATATTCAAAACATTGCACAAAAATACACCGCTTTTACGGTGATAGGCAACATTTGAAGGGTTTAAGCTGAAGGAATTTTCTTAAGCCTCCCTCCCTCAAGGTTCAAGTCGAAACTGTGCAAGAAAGGAACAAGAAAAACAGTAAGGTTTTCAATGTTGAAATGAACCCACAGAAATAGAAGAAATGCGCCAAAAATATCTCGTATGCTTCTTCGCTGCGCATTGTTCTCCATTCCCCAGTTATTGCGCAGGAGCTCAAATTTTACACACCACAATGCTCTTAATCATCAGGTCAAAGATTTTTCTTCCATTTTTAAAGAGCCAAAGCCTGTCTGGAAAAATGCCAACGCCTCTTTCCAAAGGGTGGACCACTCGAAATTTCTCAAGTGGAAGAATGGAGGACAGCAAGCAGATGTTAGCCGAGCTCCAAAAATAAGAAGAGCGCGAGAAAAGAGATACATAAGAACATTAATAATGGAGACTTGTGGAAGGGGTGATGGAGACAAAGACAATCACGAAGAAGTGAAAGAGGAGGAGGATTACATGGGTTTTGGTGATACTGTATAGAAGGCTGTTAAATAAAATGAGCAGGAAGATGAGGAATACGATATCCCTTGGGATTTCGTTGACACTGATGGGAGGACGAGAGATTCCCATGGAAAACTCAGCATCTATGGAGGGGGGAATTTGACAAAAGGTTTCAGAAATACGAGGACCTCTTGAAGAGCTTTCACAAATCAGGTGACCCATTATTCATGGATTTATTTCCCAATCCAATATGCATATTAAATTGAATTAAATTGGCAGTGTGCGTTTCCTGTCTTTCCCATACAAAAGGGTCTATTTGGAAGAGTCATTTGCTCAAATTTTCATCTCTGTTTGTTTTCTATGTTGAAATTACTGGCCTTGAACCACTTTACCAGAGTTTGCATTGCCATAAAATTGTTTTCTTTAAATGTTTTGGAAGAAAGAGGTTGTGCAAATCTTTATATGGCCTTGTTTGAAGTTTGAACTCATAGGGAAGTTGTATTGTTCTCCAATTAATTTATAAGCATTTACTGTTTTATAGATGCCATCTATTAACTGGAACTTGTAAGAGCATTTTGATTTCTGAAAATTTTGATATTTTCAAAGAAGTTATCTTGGACATGCATTCGCTTACTTTATTACAAGTTTTGCAATCTTCTTCTTCAAGGATTTCTTATTTGTGAGAGTATGTGGGTTGGTTCCTTCAATGAAGCATATGCAATTACAGACCAGATAGATCGATTTGAAGCAAAGCACTTTGCATTGTCAAACGATAAAATTTTGTTGGATGGTTAATAAATAGGCTGAATGAAGCCACATGCAAAGAACGCGTCATGCTTTTGATGAAGACTCAGCAAGCTCTTAAGCAATTGGGGTGGAAAGAGGCATTTGATCCCCAAAACCCTGTTAATTGGGTATTTATCAAGCAAGATGATGCACCCTCTGCAGAAGACCTAGAACAGAGTGAGAAAGAAAGAAAAGAGCAGGTTGATGGACAAGCTGTTGCAACTGATATCAAGGATGGAGATCTTTCTGATGAGGAATATAAGGAGGAAATATTGCATAACAAGCTCTGCTATATAGAAAGAGATTAAAAATAAACTTGAATACATGGACCTGAATTTTGGAAAGGATTCCAAAGAATTAGAAGAGGAGATCAAAGAGCTTGTAGAGCACAAAAATTGCTCAATGAAAAAGAAGAAACAATTAATTCTATAAATAGTTTCATTTTTAAAAATCAAATATCACAGTTTGAAATTTTAGGGCAAAGTGGAGAAAAAACCTCAAGCTACCTTTGCTCGTTGCGGTCGAACAGGGTCACCAATCCAAATTCTGCTTTCACCAAGTAAGTAGTCTCATCCTTAGCTTGCATTTACATAAAAAGTTTTTCAATTTTGGTGGTCAAAATCATTTTTAACCACCTTTTTAAAAACTTTTTTGCACGAGTACTGGTTTGCTTGCAAGAGACTAGCGTACTTCACAAAAGTGTGGTAGTATACCTGTAAGACAGTCACGTTTGGGACGCAGCTGTCTATCATAGACAGTAGCGTTCACCGCAAAAACTAGGGGAAAAAATTAACGATGACCAACGTTTGATGGTTTAATGGCAGGATGGTATTGGTTGTTGAATATTGTAACTTCTAAGAATATTATATTTGTACTTTATTATTCCGAAGATGTTTCATCCCTCTGAGGTGATCCTATTATGTATCCGAAGATGTTTATTCCTCCGATGAATTTTGGTTTCCCAGGGTAAAATCTCTGTCTATCTTGTGATTATGTTTCTTTCATTGATCTTGCTATTCAAATTAATTTAAACTTAACATGGTATTAGAGCTAGCCTGAATAGAACATCTTTCACAAGGCAAAATTATCTTTCTCTCTCTCTCCCAAAAATTAGGGTTTATGCAAAAGTTAGTATTTTTGGATTCTGGTTGCATGGCTGAATAGCCCTTCTCAAAATCAAAGTTTTGAGCCCTAGATTGAGATTTTTAGTTGGGTAGAACTTTGGGAAATTCAAACCCTAGTTTGACCAAAAGTGCGATAAACCAGAAATTCTGTCCCAGGATCCGGAAATCAAAAGGTTGAAGAAGCACATCTCCTGGTAAGTGTTACTCTATCTCTTGAAACTCCAATCTCTTGGACTCCCCCAAGAGAAGATGGCTCCAAGCACTAAGCTTGAAGACAAGCTAGAAGGCATAGAGAATTTTCGGGCATGGAAATATAGAATTGGTCTCATTCTTGAAGAGAATGATCTTGCTCAATATATCAAGGATGAAGTTGTAGAACCCGCTGAAGATGAAGCCAAAGAAAAGAATAGGAAGGATCTAATTAGGGCAAAGAGAATCATTGCTGATTCTATCAAGGACCACTTGATTCCCCAAGTGGCATCCAAGAAGACCCCAAAGGAAATGTATGATGCCCTAGTAAGAATGTATGAAGGCAAGAACATCAATAGGAAGAGTACCAAGATGCACAAAGGAGAATCCATTCAAGACTACTTCTCAAGAGTTTCCCAAATCAAGGAATAACTAGATGCCATTGGAGATACTCTTGATGAAGATGAACTTGTGATGACTGTTCTAAATGGTCTCACTAGACCTTGGGAGTCATTTATACAAACTATGTGTGCCAGAAAAGAAAGTATGAAGTTTGATGTAGTATGGGAGGATTGTGTTCAAGAAGAAGCTAGGGTAGCCAACAGAGAAGCCCTTCTCAAGGAGGATGACCAAGCCTTGGCTACACACACCAAAAGAGGAAGAAAGGGTCACTTCAAGAAAGTGGACCACAAGAAGTCTCAACCCTCTCATAGATTCAAAAGGAGAGGAGGAACAAACTCAGAAAGAGACCTCTCCACAATCCAATGTTACAATTTTCTTAAACTAGGACACTTTGCTAGAAACTGTACTTTACCAGCAAAGAAGAAGAAGTTTTCTCACAAAAGACATCATGCACATATGGCAGAAGATGATAGTTGAGAAGAAGAAGAAGAAGAGGAAAGGCCTCAAAGGAAAAGATCTAAAGTAAAGAAAGAAGACCCAGAAGAATATGTCCTATTTTCTGCACTCTCTGCATCTGTGTCACCCGGAGAAAATACATGGCTCATTGATAGTGGTGCTTCAAAGCACATGACAGGTCAAAAGAAAACTCTCTCAAGACTTGAAGAAAAGACTTCTCCACAAAAGGTATCTCTAGGAGATGATTATCAATATCCCATCAAGGAAATTGGTAAAGCAAGCTACAAGCTTGATTCTGGAACACCTTTAAAGATGAAAGAAATTTTATATGTACCAAGTTTAAAGAAGAACCTACTTTCTATCTCAGCTCTAGATAAGAAAGGATTTAGAATTGCATTAATTGATGGACAAGTACTTATGTGGCCCAATGAAAAATCAATTGAGGATGCAATTTTTATTGGTGAAGAAGAAGGAGGTCTTTACAAACTCAAGGGTCACCCAGAATTTGCTCGTGTCCATGAAACCACTAGCCCCAGTGAGCTATGGCATAGAAGGCTTGCTCACATTAACTACAAGGCCCTACCCTATGTGAGCAAGGTAGTCATAGGATTACCAGACTTGAAAGTTGATCATAATGGCACATGCAAATGATGTGAAAAGGGGAAGAATGTCAAGAACCCTTTTCCAAAGAGTGAAGCAAAGACTAAGCACATTCTGGAATTAATACATTCAGATGTATGTGGACCAATGCCCACTACATCCCTAAGTGGGTTTGAATACTATCTCACATTCATTGATGACTATTCAAGAAAGACTTGGATATACTTTCTAAAAGGGAAGAATGATGTCTTTGGAAAATTCAAAGAGTTCAAGGCCTCGATAGAAAATCACTCAGAAAAGAAAATCAAGATTCTCAGAACAGATAATGGCAGAGAATATACTTCAAAGGACTTTGAAGACTTTTGTAAGGAAGCTGGAATCAAGAGGGAATTAACCACTCCCTACAATCCCCAACAAAATGGGGTTGCTGAAAGAAAGAATAGAACCATCATGGAAGCTGTAAAGACTATGATACATGACTAAGATCTACCCATGTATCTATGGGCTGAACCAGCCAGGATAGCAGTCTATGTACAAAATAAACTATCCCATAGTGCTCTTGAATTCAAGACTCCAGAAGAAGTGTTCAAGGGAAAGAAGTCTAAGGTAAGTCATCTCAAAATATTTGGATGTCCAGTGTACATTCACATTCCAAAAGAAAAGAGAACCAAGTTGGATCCTTCTGGTAAGAAGGGAATATTTGTTGGATATTGTGAATCAACCAAAGCTTTCAGAATTTACATACTAGGTTTTCATCGTATGGAAATAAGTAGAGATGTAACATTTGATGAAGAAGCAGCTCTCAAGAAATCTAGGAAGTGCCAACTTGAAGAAGTCTATGAAGAAGAGACACCTCCTAGAATCACAGAAGCTGTACCCATCCCCGAAGATGATACACCAGAGTACCATGACATGTTAGAACCACAAGAACCCTCCATTACAAATTTATCTAGAAAAAGAAGGCTAGCATGGGATAGAGACATTATTCAGGGAGCTAAAAAATATGGAGCTCCTGAAGGCTCCACTATAGAAAGAAAGAAACCAAAGCTAGTATCCAACTATGTGGCTTTGATGTGTGATCTTGTGGATCAACAACCTACTAGCTATGAAGAGGCAGCTCAGAAGAAAGAGTGGGTAAAAGCAATGACAGAAGAATACCAATCAATAATGAAAAATGATGTTTGGGATATAGTTCCCAAAGCAAAAGATAAAAGTGTGGTATCTTCCAAATGGATATTCAAGATAAAACATGCTGCAGATGGTAGCATTGTAAAATATAAGGCAAGATTTGTAGCCAGAGGATTCTCTCAGAAAGAGGGAATTGACTATGAAGAAACATTTGCACCAGTTGCTAGGTACACTTCAATTAGAACTATCATGGCACTTGCATCTATGATGAAATGGACATTACACCAGATGGATGTTAAAACAACTTTCCTAAATGGTGTGATTGAAGAAGAAGTGTACATAGAACAACCACAAGGGTTTGAAGTTAAAGATGGGAGAACACATGTATGCAAGTTGAAAAAGGCCTTATATGGATTGAAGCAAGCTCCCAGATCTTGGTATGGAAGGATTGACAATTTCTTAACAAGCATGGGCTTTACCAATAGTAAAGCTGACCCTAATCTTTATCTCAAAGTTATGGATGATGAACCTGTTATACTATTGTTGTATGTAGATGATCTATTTCTGACTGGAAATGAGAAACAAATTATCGAATGCAAGAAGAAGCTTTCTTCAAAATTCGAGATGAAAGATCTCGGATTAATGCACTACTTCCTAGGTCTAGAAGTATGGCAAGAACCAAAAGGAATCTTTCTAAATCAAGGTAAGTATGCTGTGAGAATTATGAAAAGATTCGATATGTTGGAGTGTAAAGCCATGGCCACTCCCATGGACTCCAACTTGAAGTTATTAGTTGATGACTCTTCAGAATTAGTGGATGTGACTTTATATAGACAAATCATTGGGTCACTGATGTATTTAACAAATACCAGACCAGACATATGCCTTGCTGTAAATACCTTGAGTCAATATTTAATAGAACCTAGAAAGCTTCACTTAATAGCTGCAAAGCATGTGATGAGGTGTCTAAAGGGTACATTAGATTTTGGTCTATATTATCTTGAAAGTCATGAACTCAGATTACATGGTTACTCAGATTCTGATTGGGCAGGAAGTGTTTCAGATAGGAAGAGTACTTCATGTGGATGTTATGGTCTTGGATCTGCCATGATCTCATGGTTCAACAAGAAACAATCTAGTGTTGCTCTCGGTATTGCTGAAGCAGAATATATAGCTGCCTGCTCTGCTAGTTGTGAAGCAGTGTGGCTTCAGAAACTATTATCTGGATTGTTTGACTTATAGATAGATACCACTGTGATCATGTGTGACAATCAAAGTTGTATTAAGATGACAGAAAATCCAGTATTCCACGATAAGTCAAAACACATAGAGATCCAATATTTTTATATACGAGATATGGTGTAGAGAGGAGCTATTAAGCTCGAGTATGTGAGCACTGAGGAACAAATTGTTGATATATTGACCAAACCTCTATATCGAGTGAAATTTGAGTATTTCCGAGACAAGCTTGGTGTGGTTCAAAAGAACCCTCCTCGAAAGGGGGAGTGATATAGTCACTGATGATGAGATTGCCCACATCGACAGCAAGGTCGATGATGAGGATACTTGTTTATTACACCTAGATATTTATATATATGCTTAGGATACTTATATGTATATTTAGAATATTCATATTACTTGTATTTCTGATAAATGCACTTATATTGATGAGGATACTTGTATTGATGATGAGGATACTTGTATTGATGTTATGTATACATGCATTGATGAGGATACTTGTATTGATGATGATGATACTTGTATTGATGATATGAATATGTGTATTGATGAGGACACTCATATTGATGATATATGTACTTGTACTGATGATGTACTAATGATACTTGTGTTGATGAGAATACTATGGGGATTGCATCATCCTTGAAAATATCTTCTAAAAGGATCCGTAGACATATGTCTCTGAGAAAGAAGAGGGATTGCATCATCCTTGAACACATGTTCTAAAAAGGATCCGTAGACAATTGTCTCTGAAAATGAAGTCCTGAGTGGACAGGTGGGGATTGTATCTTCCCCGGACTTCGATCCCAGAATTGATCCGTAGACAGATGTCTCCGAAAATGAAGTCTTGAGTGGATAGGTGGCGATTGTATCTTCCCCGAACTTTGGTCCCAGAATTGATCCGTAGACAGATGTCTCCGAAAATGAAGTCCTGAGTGGATAGGTGGGGATTGTATCTTCCCCAGACTTCGGCCCCAGAATTGATCCGTAGACAGATGTCTCCGAAAATGAAGTCCTGAGTGGACAGGTGGGGATTGTATCTTCCCCGGAATTCGGTCCCAGAATTGATTCGTAGACAGATGTCTCCGAAAATGAAGTCCTGAGTGGACAGGTGGGGATTGTATCTTCCCCGGACTTCGGTCCCAGAATTGATTTGTAGACAGATGTCTCCGAGAATGAAGTCCTGAGTGGACAGGTGGGGATTGTATCTTCCCCGGACTTCGGTCCCAGAATTGATCTGTAGACAGATGTCTCCGAGAATTGAAGATAGGACTGCATCATCCATGAGCTGGGTTCAAAAGGTATGTGAGAGGACTGCATCGTCCATGAACTGGGTTCAAAAGGTACGTGAGAGGACCGCATCGTCCATGAACTGGGTTCAAAAGGTACGTGAGAGGACTGCATCGTCCGTGAACTGGGTTCAAAAGATACATGAGAGGACTGCATCATCCATGAACTGGGTTCAAAAGGTACGTGAGAGGACTGCATCGTCTGTGAATTGGGTTCAGAAGGTACGTGAGAGGACTGCATCGTCCGTGAAATGGGTTCAAAAGGTACGTGAGAGGACTGCATTGTCTGTGAGCCTTTGGTTCAAAATGTACATGATGGGATTGCATCATCCCTAGACATGAGACTTGTCTTAAAGGGATAAGGAATGATCCTCCTAGAAGCTGATCGGGATTGCATCGTCCCTAGACATGAGACTTTTCTTAAAGTGATAAGGATTGATCATCCTGGAACTTGATCTGGATTGTATCATCCATGGACCTATGTCCTAAAGAGAGCGGAATTGATAATCCTGTAATATGATCATGTGTATTGCAGAGTATAATGTAGATCGAGATGATGATCCAGATGCTGCAGATCGAGATGATGATCCAGATAATGTAGATCGAGATGATGATCCAGATGCTGTAGATCGATATGATGATCCAGATGCTGTAGATTGAGATGATGATCCAGATGTTGTAGATCGAGATGATCTAGATGCTGATGATCATGTGATAATGATTTTGATGTTGCTGTAGCTGTTCAAGTGCTGCAGAAGATGAAGATGATGCTGATGTTCTAGCATTGACTATGTTCCAATAACTGCTTGAGTTACTGATGATTATGTATTGAAGAAAGCTTCCGATTATTTATAGATGTATCATGTATGATGTAGTCAATGACTCCTTGCTCCTGCAGATGTTGTTATAATATCCTTCTCGTTAAGGGGGAGTGTTGAATATTGTAACTTCTAAGAATATTATATGTGTACTTTATTATTCCGGAGATGTTTCATTCCTCCTAGGTGATCTTATTATGTATCCGGAGATGTTTATTCCTCCGATGAATTGTGGTTTCCCAGGGTAAAATCTTTGTCTATCTTGTGATTATGTTTCTTTCAGTGATCTTGCTAGTCAAATTAGTTTAAACTTAACATTGGTATGGCGTGAAAGGGAGCATGAAGAGATGGATCGAGAATATTTACAAGATCCATTAACCTTGCATGCATTGCGAAGATGTGGTTTGTTGAAATTTTATAGAATGGTCAATATGCGGGCACAAATCCAGTTGCTTGAGAGGCTTGTTCAATATTGGGATGCCAATGCATTGGTATTCAATATCCAAGGGGAAATATTGGAACTAATGGTTGATGACATCTATTTCATCACGGGTCTCTCCCAAAGGGGAGACATAGTGAATCTCAAAGGGTCCTCTCGCAATGTGGGTGCCCTATCCGTGCAGGCTTACATCAATACCTATTGTGTATCGGGTATAGAGAAAACTGGCAGTCAGGTAATTATTTCTACTGTTGCGAGCTTCCCACTCAAGTTGATCTTGAGTATTCTAAACCGGATGGACGGAAGTGCTACGCAACATCTTGCTTTAAGGAACTTCATGCACATGGGTACTGAATGCCTATGGGGAATAGTATTTGACTGGTGTTCAAGTCTACTGGAAAACACGAATATTCAACTTTCCAGGTGTAAGATCGGGAGGATGAATAATTTTGGGTACGGAAGCATACTGTGCACCTTTTTCTTTGAAAGGGTTCCTTCCATGAGTCTGGGGATGGATTTTCCCTCACTTAACCCCCGTGAGCCACTGATGGGTCGATGGGGAGAGATCTTCCTCCGCTAGGGTGGTGGCGAGAACAAATTTGCTATAGTGAGGATGATTTCTGGGCGTGGTGGGACCGGCAGGTACCATCTCTTGAGCAGTTCCCATATGCGGGGATAAACATCCGCAACGATCCTGAGATGGCTCTCCCTCCAAGAGAATCCTGGGGAGAGATTGGTAAGTTTTGTTTTTGAAAAATTATTTAATTTTTACATTTCTATATATATGATTTTTATGATGAGTTTTAAGTACTGAAACAAAATGTCCTATGAAGATGTTGGACCAGTGCGTCCTGAGAGACACTCCCATACCTTCGTGAGACCAGTGATAGTAGGGGAAGCTGATGCCATGCTGGAAAACATAGAGGGGAAGATGAGTCGGTTGACTCGTGACATTTCGACATACAGGATAATGTGGTGGGTGTGCCCCCAGCATGGATTTGACTACTGAGGAAAGTAGCTACGCTGGTCATTTGCTATCGAGAGGTAGTACAGGTAGATGAGGCCCCTCCTTCTCCATAGGAGAAGGATATATCTATGTATATTTTTTAGGCCATCGAGCCCAATTTTGTATATTATGACATGACTCTGTGATATACTTATGACTCAAACTCATCATTAGAGATATTTTGAGGTCAAAAAATGGCCTCAAATCAAAGAAAATGTACTATAAAAAACAACCAATCACATTCTAATAGATGACATCATCCCCCATGTTGAGGTGGCATTGCATGAGTTAAGAATGTTTATTTGTCAAATTTTCTATGGTGGATGAAAACACATAGTTAACCAAGGTAGTGGTGTAAGTACTTTTAATTCATAAAGTAAAGTACTCATAATGATATTATTTTCATAAAATAATATTATTGTCATTTTCAAGTAAAGTACTCATAATGAATGTCTTTTCACACTTTCTCATAAAATAATATTATTGTTATTTTCAAGTAAATTACTCAAAATTAAAAAAAAATGTCCTTTCACATTTTTTTTTATAAAATAATATATTATCATTTTTATGTTTTTAATTTTAAATTATATATTCACTCCATTCTATTTAATATCATAATGTCAAACTAATATATATATATATATATATATATATATTCATTTATTTCACATTTTTTCATAAAATAATATTTTTGTTATTTTCATATTTTTAATTTTTAATTATATATTCACTCCATTTTATTTAATATATTTTTTTTTCCTTGGTCCATTTTTATTTAATATTATAATGCCAAACTAATATATATATATATATATATATATATATATATATATATCCTTGTACTTTTAAAATAAATTAAATTCATGAATGATATTAATATAAAAAATTGTATATTAGTTATGCATATAAATTAATGATTTTGATATTAATTTACCAATATAGATTTAATGAGTAAAGAATAATAATAGATTTAATGAATAAAGAATAATAATAATAATAATAATGCAACGTGGATTATAATAATATTATTAACATTTTACATATAAATAAATTTTCAATTAAATTACATTATATTAAATTCATGAAAAAAGTACTAAATATAAAAACTCAACATAAAATTAAAAAAATAGCTCTTAAAAATATTTTTTATTATTTAATTTCATTTGCAAGTTCAAGACAAATAAATGCTAAAGGACAATAAATTTTTGGGAATTTATAATGAATTTTAGTCACATCAATATAGAGTTATTTTAGTAATTTTATTTCTAGTGAATTTTGAAAAGTAACTCAACCATGGTTATTTATATTGTGCATAAAAAATAGTGTGGGAGGTGACTTGTCATATATACCTACCCCATAAAAACCTCAATTTATAATATTTTAATATATCTCATATTTTTGTAGTACATCTCTTAGGAGGCCATTTTTTGACCTCAAAATCTCTCTAATGATTATTTTTTGATACGGATTATATATATACAGTATCGGTGTTATTTACATGTGTGTTATTGTCTTTTATGAATGAATTATTATGTATGTGAATGATGCAAATGCCAATCTAAAACGTAGTTTGCAAATGAATCAGCTAATGCATTCAAATTCCTTGGAATATGTTGATATGTGATGTAATCAAACTGTCTCTCAAGTAACTTAACGCACAAAAACTGACGTAGCAAAGTAGGATCTCTAACCTGATAAATACCCATTAACTGAAAAACAACTAACTGCGAGTCGAGCCGTACCTCCAAATGTGAAATGCCATGGAACAGAGCATCTCAGAGTAGCTCTATGACTACACTGTATTTAGCCACATTGTTCGTTGTGGGACCTAAACAAGCCCCTCCCGAAGAAACCAGTTGGCCAGTTGGTGAGTAAATAACCTAAGAAGTGGCGGCCAAATGACGGGTGTGGCGGCTAGCGCCATCATCAAACCCTATAAAGTGTTCAATCAACATCTGAAACACAAAGCAATAGATGCATAAGACGTAACGACAACCGTAAACAAAGTTAACTCTACAAAATGTACAACTATAATACATGAAAAAGCACAAATGCCTAGGCGTAGCACTACTTCAGGTAGAGCCCATTTCTAGGCTCGGGCAACTTATTACCTTCATAGTCTGTTAAATCATATGCACCCTTCTTCAACACCTTAGAAACTATGTAGGGACCAAGCCACATGGAATTAAACTTGCCAACTCCTAAAGGTTCCTTGTCCTGATCCCAGAGCAGAACAAGGTCTCCTTCGAGAAAAACCCTAAGTCTTACAATCTTATCATACTGTCCCTTTGACTCAGTTCTTATGTGCTTCGTTTGCTGTGAGTGCATTGCAGTGCTGCTCATCCAGATGTTCTAAATGCAGCAAACGTTCTTACAAGACTGAAGTGTCAGGTAGTAGTTGGACAACCAACTTCAATGAAGGAATCTCGCACTCAACCGGAATGACTACTTCTATCCCATGCATAAGTTGGAAGGGAGAGAACCCGGTAGAAGTCTTCACATTGGATTGGTAGGAAAAAAGAGCAGGATACAACATAATGTGCTAGTTAGTTCTACTGGCATTAACGGTCCTTTGTAAGATGGTCTTCAAAGTTTTGTTGACCGCTTTGACTTGACCATTTGCCTGCGGGTAAAACGAAGACGAATGTTCCTGTCGAAAACCTAACATAGTGTATAGATTGGTCATCATGTTGTTCTGAAAATGATGACCATGATCAGTCACGATATATTTGGGTATACCAAATCTTACAATGATCTGGTTGAAAATGAAATAAGCAGTTGTTTCCCCATTTGCCTTAATAGTAGGCATTGCCTTGGCCCACTTGGTGAAGTAGTTGACAACAACAATGATATGGTGATGACCTCTAGCCAAAACTGGATTACAATTCATAAAATCAATCCCCCACTTGGTGAAGGGGCCTGCTGTGATTACAGGATGGATAGGAGCTGGGTGTGCTCTCATCTTCTTGGTGAAAAACTGACATTTCTGACAGTGTTTCACAGCTTCCACACAATCTTTGAAGATTATGGGCCAAAAATAATTGGCACGCAATATTTTCTGGGCTGTTGCCAACCCAGAAAGATGACCCCCACAGGCTCCACTATGAGCATCATTCAATACTGATTCCACTTCCTCCAGGGTCAAACAACGACGTAAGATGGAATATACCCCACGTTTGTACAAAGTGTCAGAAATGATGAGGTAGTTCTTCGCATGACTCTTAAGTTTGTGTCATTCATCCCTAGAGAAAGTGGTGGGACACCTAAAAGTCTGGAGATATACTAGGATATCCCCATACCATGGATCAGAGGATGAAATGAGAAAGATAAGTTCATCCGGGAATGATGAATCTTCCTCAACGTGTACTATGTCACTAGGGAATTCAGAAATCAATTCAACGAACACCAATGATTTCTTTGACTTAGCGGACTGAAAAACAAAGTCAAATTTTGTAGGATTACAATCCATTTGTTAAATTTCCCACCGATTATGCGTCGAGTGAGAACATATTGAAATGGGTTGACCTCCGCAACCACTATGGTAGTTCTCAATAATATATAGTGACGTAGGCTCTGAGCAACATAGACGGCAGCTAATGCCAACTTCTCTACGTGAGAATAATTGATCTCAAGAGCTATCAAGTCGCGCGATATATAATAAATGACATGATATTGGAGCTTGCCATCCTCCTGAACAAGTATTATGCCTATTGTGTATACTGATGCAGCTAGGTATAAGAGGAAATCCTTCGTATAGTCTGGTGGGATTAACAAGGGGGCTGAAAGTAATGCCTTTTTCAAGGCCTCAAATGATGCTTTAGCAGCCTCATCCCACAAAAAGTAGTTGTCTTGTTTAAGCAGTCTCATGAAATTTTTTGTAATTTTGGCATAGGTAATGATAAAGCATCTCAAGAAGTTGGACATGCCCTGCATACTTTGAAGTTTTCTCAGGGTTCGAGGAGGAGGCAGATTTATAATCGCCTCAACTTTCAATGGATCCACCATTATGCCGCAACTGGATACTATGAAACCCAGTAATCGTCCAGATTCAACGCAGAATACACACTTGTTGGGATTCAATTGAATCTTGTAGTATCTGCACCATTCAAACACAAGTCTTAAGTGGTCAGGATGCTCCCATCTCTTGCGAGATCACGCTGGGAGATCATCCAGGTAAGGTTCGACTACATGCTTGATGTCATGAAAAGCAAAATTCATTGATCTCTGGAAGGTAGCTCCATCATTTTTCAAGCCAAACGGCATCTTCCGATAGGAAAAGGTCCCCCAAGTACAAATAAAAGTTGTCTTGTGCTAGTCTTTAGGTTTGATCTGTATTTGATTATATCCTGAAAACCCATCCATGAAAGAAAACATTTCATGGCCCGCACACGAATCGATGATCTGATCTATGAATGGTGTGGGGTAATTTTCTTTAGGACAAACTTTATTTAGGTCCCAGAAATCAGTGCAGACTCTAATGGTACCTTGATTTTTGTCTACCAGAACAAGATTTGAAACCCATTCCATCATAGCTATCAGATAGATAAATCCGACTTTGAGCAACTTCTCTACTTCTTCCTTGATGGTAGTTGCTTTTCGAGGGTTAACTGAATGGAGCTTCTGTCTCACAGGTTTAGCGTTGGGATATGTTGTGCTGACATGCTCAACAATGGCGGGCTCAGTTCATGGCATCTCCTCGTAAGACCAGGAAAAGACGTCGTGGAATTCTTTAAAGAGATTGGTATACAAAATGATCTCCTTAGGAGAATAGTCTGCTCTAATAAAAATATTTTCCACGACTCCAGGTTTGATGGAAATTTTGATTGGAATGGTTCTCGATATATTTTCCATATTCCCTTCGGCATAAATAGCTTTTGAAGTAGAAGGGATAGCAGACAAATCAACATTCCCACTAGGTCTCATAGAAAACTCACCTCCCTCAATCCTATCCAGATCAGGAAGAAAATAAGACCTGTGGTGCATGTGTTCCAAAGGATGGTCCAGGCCAATCATTGCTTCCAAGATCGCCTCATCAGAGGGAAAAATAGTGTTCAGACAGTCAAAAGAGTGGATAGAGTCCACTGAGCATGTAGGGGCATAGTCCATATCTGACTCAGTAGAGACCAATGGAGTCACGATATGTTTGGTTGCAGCATGTTGTGAATCTAAGTAAGCTACCTCTGCAACAGATAAAGACATAACTAGTTGTGATTCAGTTGGGAGAATCCATGGATCTGTCGTTGGACTGACCGTGAAAAACTCAAATGAAGAACATTCTTCAGAACCAATAAAATGGATAGGTGAAGGTAAGTCAAAAGTGCCTATTAATGACCCATAGATCCCTGCTCCTAAACTCTCAGTAACTGGGTGGGACTGATCAACCATCGGAATTGTTGAATCCGAGGAAGTCTTGTTATTCTTCCGAGAAAACGAAAGTTAATCGACTGTGACGATCTTGCCTTCGTGAGGGAACATTATAACCCGGAAAACGGACGATGACACTGCTTTCATTGGATATGTCCATCTCCTACCTAACATCAAGTTATAGTCAAGCGGAGCATCTATAACTTCCACCTCTATAGATACCATCTTTCTTGCAAATTCAACATCAAATTATGGTAAGACTCCATGTGGATGGAAAGATATTCCATCAAAGGTAGTAAGCAATGTATTTGAGGGAGGTAACTTGGGTTCGCCCAAAGCCTTCCAGCAAGACATGGACCTTACGCATGTAGACACGCCCTCATCAACAATAGCTCGTCCAATGGTCTTGGGACCATGGACTACCTCTATTTGGAGAGAGACGTGGTACGACAACTGGAAATTGATATCATTCATATCAAAACGAGCAAGCATATTGGATGAGTCTAAACTTTCGATCGCTATAAGAAGTGCACTGTGTTGTAATGAAAAACTTTGGAGTACTTCCAAAGTGGACATGGCACAGGGTGTTTAGGCTAAATCCTCCACAACATTGTAGTTGGGGACAACCCGCACGTTGGAATTGTGCACAACCCATTTGAAGACACCTTTCGGGATCTTCGGCAACGAGTCCACTGGTCTCTCAATGTGGATAGGGGTAGATGACTCGCGAACTTCCTTTTGCTGCGGATCCGGGGTATAGTTTCTAGCACGAGTTTGCAAAAGAGCATCCGAATTAACCATATTAATGAACGATTGATCAGCAGCTGAGGCATGATGAGTGCCCCCAGCACTAGAGTTTCCAGAAGCTGAACCTTGCCCATGATGGAATGGGTCTTTTAAGACAACAGGTTTCTTTTCACGGAGTAGCTTTTGGGATTCTTCCATTAGAGGGCATTGATGGGTAAGGTGATCTTCTTTGCATAGCTTGCAAGGAAACTTTACCTTCTTTTTCTCATTTTTTCCCTCCTCAGCATTTTCAATGTCTTTGGGCTTTTGGTGGTTTTCCTCCCCTTTCTTGCCCTTCTTTTTGTTGTTGGGCTACTGTTGGCCCGGTTTTGCAACCAGGCTTAGTGCTATGGGCACCTACTAACTAGTAGCAGCAGTTTCAATGGAAATAAATAACAATAAACTAATTAAACAAGACTAATCATGGATCTAAGCAAAGATATTAAGCAAATAACAAAGATAATTTAAAATCAAGAACAAGAACATATAAGAATAATAAATTTGTATTGAAAGAATGAGGCAAGCAAGTGCTTGCGGAATCAATACCTCTAATGGTGAGGTTGAATGGCTCCAAGGATGAGCAACTCCAATCTCCAATGGTATCTTCTCCAATGTGGTTTGCAATGGCTAAAATGCTCAGGGGAGATTTCAGCAGCATAAGGATGAGATAATGGATGGATGTGAAATGAGGAGCCCCTACCACCTTTTTATAGGTTTTGGTGGTGGGGAATACCATTTGTGGTTTTGTGGAAACCAAATGGTATTGACCAACATGGTTTAGGTACTTTTCCCTCCTTTTTCTTTTTTTTTTGAATAAAAATAATATTTTAATTCCCTTTTTAATATTTTTGGGAATTTGGACCCTTTTTGAGGGTTTTTTATGATTTTCTTGGAAAAATACTCTTTTTTAATGGAAAAAGGGGTGTACTAAGGTCTTTTGGTGACCTTTTGTTGGCTTCAGGGGCTCAGATGGTGGAAAAGTGGACAAATGGGTCATGTGAATAAGGGAATGAGCTAGTGAGCACTTTTTAGGTGTTAACAGATTGCCCCCTGATGTGTGAGGGCAGGAGCTCATCGTATGGCCGATAGACATCATAGTTCTTTGTCCTTTTTTCTGGGGTTTAGGGGAGAGAAGAGACCGGTTGGAGACTGGAGCCACGGCCCTTGGAAGCTGCAAAAAACAAAAAATATTACATGGCCTCAATATGAATGAGGTATAATCTCTGATGAAGGACGAGGCGGGCATTCCCATGCTCGTATCAAGACATATACAAAACAATTAGTCCCAAGAAGGGGGATCTAATACGTAAAGAAATATACTGGTACATCATAATGGTCCAGAGGGGACATTATTGTGGGATATACTCGTGATCATGGCTGATCTTAATAACTGATACACTGGAATGACTGTTGAAACTGAAGGTGTTCAATCATCTGTATGGACTTAATGACTGTGAGCCATCTCTGGGAAGTATTTGTATCTGTATACTCGAGGGAGTATAAAACTAGGGTACATCTGAATACTGTCGCCATACGCAACCCGAATATCTATAGAAAAAATGTAACTGGTTGCATCCATAGGTAGACTCTCAAATGTGGAGGAGCCAGGTGGTATCCGGGGTCTTCGACTAATAAGTGAACGGACGAATGCCCTGTGCGAGTCTCAACGATGCGATCAAGGTGTTGAAGTCGAGCATGTGAGAAACAAGCATTTGGAGAGGCACTGAGGACTCTTCTCGAAATGATTCGTAGGCACTCATCATAAATGGTGATGAGTCCAAGACACAGGGACCTCTAGATCTATCCTCTGGAATAAATTTGGTTGTTGTCGACAAAGGGAGACCAGCAACTAACAAGGCAATGATGTTTCCTTGATAGGAGCGCGAGGTGTAGAACTGAAGTGTGGTAGTACTGATGGTAGGACTGGCATACTTGTGGGGATGGGAAGTAACTGGGTCAAAAAGTGGGTAGACTCAAACTTCCTTTGTTCAGAGCATGATGGCATGGTTGACCTGGCAGCGTGGGGAACTGACTTGTAGGTGTGGGGATCATTGCTTTGACTGAATGGTATATATTGACTCTGGGGGGGAGGACGAGCTGGTAGGTGCCGTCGAGGGATTATCAAGGTGACATACTGCAGAATACTCTGAACAAAGGCGACCAGAATGGGGAAGCTGCCTGATGAGTAGATTTGATCTGTCGTGGCGCCAAGAGGCACCATTGATTCCTTCTTCGTAGTTTTAATGAGCTCCAAGAAGGGATAAAAGTGTGCTCTGAAATGGTACGGTCCTTTGGATTTTGTGAGCCCAGGACGACTCGTGCTCATGGTTGCTTTCATGTTTAGAGAGTCTGAAAGCGGTAAGTGGACTCTATTGGTGTTCTTTTTCGTATTTTAGTCTCCAAGGCCCGAAAAAGCATAAAATGATGCACATGGAGAACTCTTCTAGCCGATGTGACTAGAGTATTCCTTTTTCGTAATTAGTCTACAAGGTCCGGAAAATGGGTAAACTTATACCAGGTAGACGCCCTTTCAGATACGTTTAACGAGCATGAAAGGAAACAAGGTTGCTCGGCAATCTTTTCATTGTTTGTAGGAGTCAGAAAAGAGCTTAACAGAAACTCCCTAAGTGCCTTTTTCGTAAAAGGGGTTGCTCGGCCCGAAAAAGGGGTAAAATTATACCGAACAAAAATGGACTGATGAGGGCGAGAAAAGGTCTCAAGCATCGTCATCAGTGTGGAAAACTGGATCCGGTGACATAAAGATTGTCGGACACGGCGAACGGCCGATGTGGCACGCAAACCGAGGTGATGAGGGAGCATGGAAGAAATGGCCAAAAAATCGAAAGGTGAGAGCGAGAAATGATCTCAAGTATCATCACAAGCGCGGAAAACTGGATCCGGCTATATAAGGCACGTCTAAAACGGAGAACGGTCGACGTGGCACGCAAACCGAGGCGACGAAGGGGGCATGGGAAAAAATGCCCGAAAAATCTAAAGGTGAGAGCGAGAAATGATCTCAAGCATCATCACGAGCGCGGAAAACTGAATCCGGCTATATAAGGCACGTCGAAAACGGAGAGCGGCCAATGTGGCACGCAAACCGAGGCGACGAAGGGGGCATGGAAAAAAATGCCCGAAAAATCTAAAGGTGAGAGCGAGAAATGATCTCAAGCATCATCACGAGCGCGGAAAACTGAATCCGGCTATATAAGGCACGTCGAAAACGGAGAGCGGCCGACGTGGCACGCAAACCGAGGCGACGAAAGGGGCATGGGAAAAAATGCCCAAAAAATCTAAAGGTGAGAGCGAGAAATGATCTCAAGCATCATCACGAGCGCGGAAAACTGAATCCGGCTATATAAGGCACGTCGAAAACGGAGAGCGGCCGATGTGGCATGCAAACCGAGGCCATGAGAGAGGCTAAAAAATGGTCAAAAAATGGACCCCGTGAAAACGGGAAAAGGAAGGAACCTGTATGAAGTTCTCGCTGTGCTGATCCCAACGGTACCAACGGTTTGAGAAATGGACTTCGTATGATACCACAATGGTTGTTGGAAAATTGGTAGATTTTCTATAAATAGGACGTGGGGCCCAAATGACTTGTCATTGTTACGTGCGAGTTTGATAGAGCTGTCAGAGCTATTTCTTGATTTCCGGGAGATTTCACCGTTGGTTTTCGATTTAGCGAGTTGCAGGTAACTCTATTTGCCTTAGCCTTTTCTATTATGTCTTTTTTGTTTGGCGGCGGGCCCTCGAAGGCCGCGAAAATCCACGTTGACTCTCCAACATGGAACCGCGCGGGTTTTGGGGCTGAACCCGCGATGAACCGCGCGGGTTTTAGGCTCACAGTCGCGATGTTCATCGCGACTGTGAGGTCGGAACCCGCGATGTTCATCGCGAGTTCATGGGGGATAGTCGCGATGTTCATCGCGACTGTCCGGCCAAAACCCGCGATGTTCATCGCGGGTTTTTACTTGGATCCCGCGATGGTCATCGCAGCTTTTTGTGGAAAAGCCGCGATGGGCATCGCGGCTTTTTGTGTAAAAGCCGCGATGGGATTTTTCTAAAAATTTTTATGCTAGGGCTAAAAATTTCTTCTGTTTTCCTGGCAGGATGTTGCGGAGAGCTCAGTCCTTGTGGCGGGAGAGGGAGATCAATGGTGATCTCATGCTGAGGATTGAGACTGATGCAGGGGTGAGACAGACCCTGGCTATGAGCGGACTTTTGAAGTTCGCTCAGATCCCGCCTATACGTTCAGTGAGACGGCTCCTGAACAAGCTTGTGCAGTGGTGGGTGCCGGCGGAGGGTGCATTCGTTATTGGGGGTGAGAGGTTAGAGATCACTCTCACGGATGTTTATTTTTTGACTGGGTTGCCTCGCTTGGGTGAGGTGGGCGATATCATGCCGAGGTTGCCTCCAGGTGTAGATATGGAGGACCTTTTACAGACTTTCTGTTCCGATGATGCTGTTTTGGTAAACAGCTCTATTAGTCTGAGATCCCTACGTGAGTGGGATATGCGAGCTGTTGGTGCCTGCGTGCTGCGGGTATTGGGTGCTGCTGCACCACATCGTATGTCTGGGGGGCAGACGATGATGGTAGATTCCATTCTTCAGGGTACTTATTATGCCTGGGCGCAGATGTTCCTGGCTGGTGTCCGGAGAGATCTGGACAAGGCCATTAGAGAGGGAGGCGAGTTTTGTTATGCCTCGTTTTTATGCTGTTTTTTCTTCGAGCGGGTGCCGACCTTACGGCCATGGGTACCTGTTCGTGCTGCTCTTCCGAGTGAGCCTCGTATGATGAGGTGGGGGCAGATGATGCCCCGTGGCGGCGGTGGTGTCCGCGGCTACTTCACAGAGGATTTCTATCAGCAGTGGGAGCAGATGCCTCTGGTGATTGAGGACTATCCCTACGCCGGCATGGACTACCGAGGTGACCCAGAGATGCCTCGTGCCCCAGGACAGGCCTGGAGTTTAGACGGTATGTTTTTTGTTTTATTTGATAGTATATCATATGTTGTTTGATTTATCATTGATGATTTTTTGTTCTATAGTATGTGATGGCTTACTTGCTTTGTGCAGACGTGGGTCCAGTGCCACCGCCTGACTACGTGGCTCGGCAGGGGTGGGCGATGGTGGTCACCCATCCACCTGTACCTGTACCTCCTCCGCGTGGTGGAGGATTTACAGGTCGTGGGCGAGGGGTTGGCCCTCGTGATGACGCCATGGATGGTGTCCGACAGACTCTTGCCCGGATCGTAGCTGGGCTTCCCGAGGATGGTTGGAGAGACCTGGATCGGGATATTTTGCAGGGTTGTTTTGGTGCGCCGCCCGAGTGGCAGTCGCTCTTATTGAGGGCAGCGGTGTTCGTGGCGAGGCACAGGGATCGGGATGCTCCGGTAGGGCCGGCTCAGGGGAGGATACGTCAGCGGGACGATCCAGCGGGGCCGACAGAGCGGAGAGTTCGGGTTCGTCATGACCCGGCGGGGCCAACGGAGGAGGATCCGGAGGAGGAGCCAGAGGATCCTAGGGATCCAGATGAGTAGATGATACTGTATCTGCCCCCAAATGCTGATGAGCATATGGGGAAGTATTTTTTGTATGACAGATGTATTTTTTGTATATCGGGTGCTGAGGGCACTTATGACATGTTGACTATTTGATTTATATATATATGTGTGTATATTTGGATATATTGTCGTGTATGCACGTGGATGCACCTTTGTCTTTTGTATATGCCCGTGGAGGCACCTGTTATGCACGTGGATGCAGTATGTTTGTTGATTTATGTATGCCCGTGGAGGCACATGTTATGCACATGGATGCATTATTTGGTTGTTTGTTTTATGGATATGACATGATGTGATTGGTGTGCCAGTCGAGGACGTTGTTGGCCATATTATCTGCTATACTATTGAGGTGTCTTGGGACATGTGTGAATGTAATGGATTCAAACTGTCTAACCATTTGTTTAGTGCACAGGAATTTTTCTGAAAAGGCAGGGATCGCGTACCTGGTAATCATTGTTGAGCTGGGAAACTAGGAGCTGTGAGTCCAAGAAAACGTTGAGGCGACGGATGCTCATTTGGAGAGCAGCAGCCAGGAGACCGGTAACGGCATCGTATTCAGCTTGATTATTGGTAGTGGCACCTAAACATACTCCGTCAATGTGAATTAACTCATGTGAAGGGGAGTATATTACCCAAGCTGCGGAGGCGAGATTGGGAGACCAACGGCTTGCACCATCAGCGAAACCGACATGGCAGAGTGGAAGAGGCTCCATCTGTGGTCATGCAGAGAAAAACAAATATTTAGGTTTTTGGAAATTTTTTGTGAACAAAAAATGTATGCCTATACTAAAATGGACGATGGTGTCCATCAGGTTTTCTATGGGTAAAATCGTTTAAGGTACAACCCGTTGCGTGGGTTGCGTAGGGTGTTGCCTTCTGAATCGGTCATAATGTATGCCCCTTGCCCAAGGCAGGTGTGTATGATGTAGGGGCCTTGCCACATAGACACAAACTTTCCTTTCCCGGTTTTATCATGAGCTTGATCGTAAGCGAGGACAAGGTCTCCCTCAGAAAAGGTTCTCGGGTGTACGTGTTTGTCGTAACTTAGTTTCGATCGTTGTTTAGCTGCTTCCATGTTTTGAATGGCGGTGCGCCGATCTTCATCGGCCTGCTCTAGGAGTAGTAAACGTTGCTCGATCGGGGAAGTATCTGGTAGGAGTTCGACGGCGATATGTAAGGCTGGGATCTGGCACTCAATAGGGAGGACGGATTCGACACCATGAACTAAATGGAAAGGGGTAAAACCGGTGGCGGTTTTGGTCGAGGTGCGGTAGGCCCATAGTGCTGGGAAGAGCATGTGGTGCCAATTGGATTTGTGTTTGTCTACAGTGCGCTGCAGGATGGTCTTCAAAATTTTATTGATCGCTTCGACCTGGCCGTTTCCTTGGGGATAGTAGGCTGACGAAAAATGGTGTTCAAATTTCAACATGGTCGATAATTCTTTCCATACGGCTTCTTCGAAGTGAGAGCCGTGGTCAGAGACTAGTTGTTTCGGCACTCCGAATCGTGTGATAACATGGTTGAAGAAAAACCGTGCTGCAGTGTCGGCTTTGCAATTATAAGTTGGCATTGCTTCCGCCCACTTGGTAAAGTAATCTACGGCCACAATGATGTGTTTGTGACCGCCGGCTGACGGGGGGTTGCAGTCGAGGAAGTCGATGGACCATTTGCAGAATGGTCCGACGGTGATAACTGGATGAAGGGGGGCGGGGGGGGGTTCTTGCTTTGGGGGCAAAGAGTTGGCAGTTCTGGCAATGCTTGACTGCGGTTATGCAATCAGTAAACAGTGATGGCCAAAAATAACCTGCCCGAATGATCTTCTGGGCGGTGGCCATGCCGGAGAAATGGCCTCCGCAGGCACCGCTATGACAATCATTGAGGACTTGTTCTGCCTCACTGTGGGATAGGCAGCGGCGTAGGATGGTATCAATGCCGCGTCGGTAAAGCACATCCCCTAATAAGAGGTATCGGGGGGCATGGTGTCGTATGCGACGGCGTTCGTCACAGTCGATCTGTGGTCGAAACGTTTGCGTGCGAAGGTAAATCAAAATGTCTCCATACCATGGGTCGTCAGACGAAATGATGAAGATTTGATCGTCGATCAGATCCGTTTGGATAACGGGTGATGATGAAGAGGACGGGAGGTCGGTGATGAGGTGAGAAAGCGCGAGGGCTTTGGTGCTCTTAGGAGTCTTGAAAGTAAGGTCATATTCCTAGAGGATAATGACCCATTTAGCGACACGACCCTGAAGGAGCCGTCGGCTGAGGAGATAGACCATGGGGTTGGAGTCGGCCACGACTGTGGTATGACTGAGTAGGATGTAGTGTCGCAATTTTTGTACGGAAAAGACTACAGCTAGGGCTAATCTTTCCTCGTATGGGTAATGCAGAGGTGGGCCAGACAAGGTCTGGCTGACGTAATAAATCACATGCTCTCGGTGTGAGGCATCTTCTTGGACCAAAACTCCGGACACAGCATGTTCGGATGCCGAGACATAAAGGGTGAAGTCTTGAGAGAAATTCGGTGGGGATATCAAGGGGGCTTGTGTGAGAGCTTTCTTGAGGTCTTCGAATGCCGTGTCTGCTTGCTCATCCCAAACAAAGGGTATGTGGGTACGGAGTAAGCGTAAGAAACCGTGAACTTTGGTTGCATAGTCAGGAACGAAGCGCCTAAGGAAATTGGACCGCCCTTGCAAGCTCTGAAGCTGCCGAAGCGTGCGAGGAGGGGGAAGTTCTAAGATGGCTTTGACTTTGAGGGGATCGACAGTGATTCCGTCTTGGGAAACAATGAAACCCAACAACCGGCCCGCCAGGACGCAAAAGACACACTTGTGTGGGTTCAAGCGGATTTTATATTTGCGACAACGCAGGAAAACTTGCCGAAGGTCGTTAAGGTGGTCTGATCGTTTTCGGGAACGAGCTGTGAGGTCGTCAAGGTAGACTCGCAGGATATGGACCAAGTCATGAAAACAGTAGGTCATGGCTCGCTGGAAGGTGGCACCAGCATTTTTAAGGCCAAATGGCATGACGCGATAGGCAAAGGTGCCCCATGGGGTGGTAAAGGCAGTCTTGTACTGATCCTCCTTGCGGATGTGAATCTGGTTATATCCGAAAAACCCGTCCATGAAGGATAGGACTTCATGGCCCGCACACTCATCAATGAGTTGGTCAATCAATGGCGTGGGGAAATTGTCTTTTGGACAAGCGTGGTTTAAATCACGGAATTCAGTGCATACTCTAAGGGTGCCTTGCTTTTTGTTGACCGGAACGGGGTTCGACACCCAGGTGGTGTATGGAATGGGATAAATGAATCCTGCTTTGCGGAGTTTCTCGACCTCAGCTTTAACGGAAGGTAGCTTGGAAGGGTGAATGGGTCGCTGTTTCTGACGAACAGGGGGTACCTCAGGCCATGTATCAATGTGGTGTTCAATGATGGCGGGGTCGAGACCAGGCATCTCGGTATAGGACCAGGCAAAGACATCACGGAACTCTTGAAAGAGCTTTTTGTATGCCTGAGTTTCTGCTTGAGTGCAAGATGCGCCCAGTGAGATGAGCTCAGGTTTCCCTGGTGTTGTGGAAATGTCTATCTGTATAGTGGGGGAAATGTTCGACATGTTCCCTTCTTCAAAGGCATCCAGTGCTGGGATGGGGTCCCTTAACCAATCGACCTTAGTGGGTATGAAATCTTTCGATTCGACCGATAGCTGGTTGGATGCGTTGGATGTAGATGCTTCCGGGAGGAAGTACGAGCGATGATGCATATCATCCCAAGGGTAGTCGGGTGCAGTTAGTGTCTCCAAAATTTGCTCATCAGTATTGAAGTAGTTAGACCATAAATCAAGGGGTTCTGGTTTGAAGGTTGTTGAAATCATATATATTGTATTGACTTCTTCCGACGAGGATGATGGCGGGGGGTGGATCTCCTCGATGAGGGGAGGAGATATCTCTAAGTCGACGTTGTTTAATTCATACAATGCTGCTCTATAATCGGGTAGATCAGGACAATGGTGAGAGTAGTGGCCGTAAACACTGCATATAGCACAAGGATGGTTGGTGCGCAGTGATTTGTCGCGAGGCTGTAGAGGTGTCTCTAATCTAACTACTGGGATGCTGATGTCATCGTCCAACATATTCATATGCTCTTGGAGTGCCGGTAAGTGTGGGCATTGATGAGTTGGATGGCCTATCTCATCGCACAATGAGCATTTAGGGGGGGCTCGAACCACCGGTGGGGGTTTAACTGCCTTAGGAGGTGGTATAGCAGTGTATGGTTGTGGACCTCTGCCCCCAGTGGGCTTGATAGGAGGGGGAGGATTTGTTGACGACGAAGGGATATTGAGGCTAGGAGGAGGTTTCGTTGACGACGAAGGGATTGCGACACCAGGAGGAGGTTGATTTGTGGTAACAATAGGTTGTACCGGTTGGAGGATGACGTTTGGTGTCGGCGGTCGAACAGGAGGCGGAATATACCACACGGGTAATCCCAATGTTAACCCGGGTAGACTAAGGGTAGCCATAACCGGGGCGCTTACTACACCCGAAGGAGGAAATAGGAAAGGGATGGTGTGGATGGGTGTAACACCAATGTGACTGGGGATCAATGGTGGTTGACTACCGGATGTTTGTGTATTCTGTGAAAGAGTACAGAGGTTTGCGACATGGGTCTCCGGTGACGGTGGTGGAATGGCCTGGAATATAGAGGTCATTGGTGTATCCGAATAAAGTCCGGGTCCCACGGAAGACATAAAGGAGGTAGTTGCACTAGAAGTGGGTTGTTCAATCATGGGAAGAACATTCTCGGGTGCTGCAGGGGCGTTGGGATCATAGTAGGTGAGTTGGTCGATCTTGATGACGCGTCCCTCATGGGGGAACATCATGTTACGAAAAACGGATGAGGCAACTGCTTTCATGGCGTACATGTAACTGCGGCCAAGTAAAAGGTTATAATCGAGCTGGGCGTTAATGACCTCTATGTCGATGAGCACAGTTTTCCCACCTAATTGGACGGGCACTTTGGGTAGTAAACCTTGAGGTTGAGCTGACCGGCCGTCGTAGGCCCGCAATGCAGTGGTGGATTGCTAGAGAGTAGGGGATCCCAACTTCTGCCAAGCAAATGTGGACATGACGCATGTGGAGGCACCCTCGTCGATGATACATCGATGGATGACAAGATTCCGAATAGAAACGGAAACTTGGACTGCTATGGTGGAAGGCAGCCGTGGTTCAGACTGGTCTAAATCAAAGGTCATCAATTTCGAATCATTTGGGTCAATCGCCCCAATGGCGGAAAGTAAAGTCTTGCGCTGAGTAGGACAGTTTTTTAAGACTTCTAACGCAGACATGGCTGCGGGAGATTGAGCTAAGTCATCTACAATGTTGTAATTGGACATAGCCCGTGCATTGGGGTTGTTGTTGATTCGGCGAAGGGGGAAGCGAGGTGCTTTAGAAGCGCCATCGAGTGGAACCTGAGGTATACGCAATGTCTGATCAGTGGGATGAGCATTAGTATCCTTTTCGATGGGGGGGGCTTCAGAAGTCGGTCCGTATTGATTCCGACGGGTTTGGATATTGACGTCGGCAGTGGACATCATCAATAAATGGTGGGTGCCTGAATCAAACATGGGTTGGTCCGGAGCTGCGTAAGTAATTTGTTGTGGTTGCACGTTGCCCTATGGGGGGGCTAACGGCTGAGTGTTCACCACTCCTTGTGTTGGAAAAGGGTTTTGTAGTACCAAAGGTTGTTGTGGAGGTGGTGGGGGGTTGGGTGGCGGCTGAGGAGCTGCCTGCTCTTGACGATGGGCGTCATCTGTCCATAGTTGTCGAGCTCGCTCCAGATGTGGGCAAGTGTGGGTATAGTGACCATAGACACCGCAAATGGAACAAGGATGGTTTGTTCGTAAATTAGCATTTTTGGCTTGCTTAGGTGGTCGATCAGGATTCTGATGAGCAGGCGCCGCGTTATTGTTTTGCGGAGGATGGGTAGGTTGTGGAGCTTGGTTATGGTTTTGATTGTTTCCACGGTTGCGTTCTCTTCCGCGGTTTGGTTGCCCACCCTGGTTGCATTGGTTATTTTGGTATTGGGGCTGATGTTGTTGTGCATACACATGCCCTTGAGCATTGGGGGGATTCTGAGGAGCTGCAGGTGCGGGAGCAGGTTGCGGTGGATAGTATGCAGGTGGAGCTGGAGGTGGTCTAGTTGCCTGTTGGGGTTGTTAGTACCCCTGAGCTGGTGGAGGTGTGAGGTTAGCTGGTGCAACCTGTTGTGGGTAATGCATGGGCTGTTGTGGGAACTGCATGGGGGTCTGTACCATAGGTTGAGCATAGTATGTAGGAGGTACATATGCTGATGGCGCTTGGCCATAACAATGTTGTGGACAAGAGGGTCCATGAACGTGATGGGTCTGGTTTGTTGGAGCATAAGAAGTTGTCGCTCCGGAACTAGATGTAGCCCTAGAAAGGTCTGGGGCAGGCATGGTGCTCACCATACTGAAAGGTTTTGCTTGCGGTGTAATTTGGCCAATAATGCCATCAGCGGCATGTGATGCCCCCGGTGTGTCACCGCGTGCAGAGTCGCCTCGTGGGGCATCCGGTATGATCGTGTATAGGTAACCCGACTGGGCGTAGATGAGATCAAACTGTTGGGCTTTGAGGATGGCCTCTTCTTCAGACTGGGGTCTTTCAGATGCTACATCCTTCGCAATGAGAGGAAGGAGGGATTTTAGAAACCAATCTAGGAAGATTCGGTCGTCTAATTTGATTTTGCATAGGCTTCGACGCCGACGCCAATCATGAATATGGTCAGTGATATGCGTGGCCGTGTTTTGTCTACAAGACAGTAGGATCTCGACGCCCGCATCATAGCGGACAGGTAACTGAAAGAACTGTAGGAAGGTCGAGGCAAGGGAGGTAAATGTGGAATGCGTCCCATGGGGTTGCTCGATATACCATTTGGCTGCAGAGCCAGTGAAGGTGCGTTGTAAAAGCCGGAGGTGGATTGAGTCGTCCACTATGGAGTTGGAGGAACACCATAAATGGAAGGACATGATGTGGTTCTGGGGGTCTTCTCCTGCCTTACCCTCAAACTTAGGGATGTCAGAGGGGAGTTTGGTGGGCATTTGAGGCCACGCCGGATCATGTCTGATGGGGTCATTTGTGAGCCTAGCTAAATCTGGCAGGTTCAGACTTGCCATGTATGGTAGACTAGCAGATGTGGTGACTGGAACTGGGACATGCCTGGCCATAGTGGTATGGTGTAGGGGTCCAGTAGCGCCTAAAGGTATGCTAGGTATGGAGGGTATATGCCCTCTAATAGGTGTAGTCTGGTATGGGCCAGCGCCTCCAAGTGCAACTTGGGTTACACTTGGGTTAGGAATCGCACTAGGGATTCCTGGGATAGCACTTCCAAGTGCAACATGGGTTGCACTTGGGTTGGGAATCGTACTAGGGATTCCTGGGATGGGGTTTGTGGAAACCAAAGGGGGTATGACCCCCATGTTGGGTATACCCATGACAGGTGGTGGCCCTGTGTTAGGCATTCCTAAATGTGGAGTGTTACCCGTATTGGGCATACCCAGAGGGGTGGTTGTTGCCGTGGATGGTACTACAGCAGAAAGGTCTGCGGATGTCTGACCTATGGTAGTTGTAAATAGTAGATCAAATGGTGTTCCAGACATAATGGTGGTTGGTGGTAACTCTGTGGGGTTTTCGGATTCTACCTCCAAATCAAAGGTGAAGTGAGGTGTGTCAGAATCGGATGACTGCCTAATTGATTGACGATGTGTCGAATCAAGGGATAAGGCTCTGCGTCCGTGACGTGGACAGCCAAGTGGACTAAACTCTGGGAGTTCGCCCTGTAGACGACGAGAGCGTCTAAAATTCTCAATGGTGAGAATATGTGTTTGGGTAAAAAAATAAAAAAAATAAAAAAAAAAACTGTTGGCCCGGTTTTGCAACCAGGCTTAGTGCTATGGGCACCTGCTAACTAGTAGCAGCAGTTTCAATGGAAATAAATAACAATAAACTAATTAAACAAGACTAATCATGGATCTAAGCAAAGATATTAAGCAAATAACAAAGATAATTTAAAATCAAGAACAAGAACATATAAGAATAATAAATTTGTATTGAAAGAATGAGGCAAGCAAGTGCTTGCGGAATCAATACCTCTAATGGTGAGGTTGAATGGCTCCAAGGATGAGAAACTCCAATCTCCAATGGTCTCTTCTCCAATGTGGTTTGCAATGGCTAAAATGCTCAGGGGAGATTTCAGCAGCATAAGGATGAGATAATGGATGGATGTGAAATGAGGAGCCCCTACCACCTTTTTATAGGTTTTGGTGGTGGGGAATACCATTTGTGGTTTTGTGGAAACCAAATGGTATTGACCAACATGGTTTAGGTACTTTTCCCTCCTTTTTCCTTTTTTTTTGAATAAAAATAATATTTTAATTCCCTTTTTAATATTTTTGGGAATTTGGACCCTTTTTGAGGGTTTTTTATGATTTTCTTGGAAAAATACTCTTTTTTAATGGAAAAAGGGGTGTACTAAGGTCTTTTGGTGACCTTTTGTTGGCTTCAGGGGCTCAGATGGTGGAAAAGTGGACAAATGGGTCATGTGAATAAGGGAATGAGCTAGTGAGCACTTTTTAGGTGTTAACAGCTACCGAGAGCCCTTTTGATTCATCTGCACTTGTTGTATAGATTTCGTTTTCGAAGGGGAGGATGCAACCGAAGTTGCTTCTGAAACAGATTGTTTGACCGATAAGGCATGAACCTGCTTCATTAAAGCATCAAACGCAGCAGAATCTACTGAACCCACGATGCCATCAGCATGTGGTCCAGGCTTAGGTTTACCTAGATCTTTGTTAGATCTTGGTGCGTCAGGAATGATTTCGAATAAGAGCCCAGACTGAGCGTATACTAGATCAATCTGCTGGGTTCTAAGGATGGCTTCTTCTTCGGAGGACATCCCAGAAGTTGCTACTTCCTTAGAAATGTAAGGAAGGAGTGATTTGAGATACCACTCTAATAAGAAATCTAGAGGGATGTCAGCTTTAATGAGCCTCTTCCTCCTTCTCCACTCTTGAATATGGTCAGATAAGTGAGTGGCTTTGTTCTGCCGAAAGGTTGACAAAAGGTCTGTACTGGCATCATATTGGACAGGAAGTTGGAAGTGGTTCAGAAAAACAGTATCTAGATCCCAAAAGGTGCCATAAGAAACCACAGGCAGTTCAATGTACCATTTAGTTGCAACATTGGTCAAGGTTCTCTGAAAGAGCCTCAATCTGATGGAATCGTCGTTCAACGAATTCGAAGAGCACCAAAGATTAAAAGTAGTCACATGATCACCGGGATCTTCCCCAATCTTGCCTTCGAACTTTGGGATGTCAGAAGGCAGTTTGGTCGGGACAGGTGGCCATGCGGGGTGATGCTGCACCAGATCATTCGTAAGTTTTGAAAGATATGGAAAATTCAGAGTTGCTAGAAAAGGAAAACTAGGTCTTTCCGATGGCACTTGGTTAGCAAGGTTTTGGTAGGAAAAACCACCTAAAGCCTGACTCGTGTACTGCTGGTTGGGGTTGCCCCCAGCCACCGGTTGTGAAGCAAACGCATTGCTAAAATTGCTCCAACCAAAAGAGAGAGGGTTAGTCCCTTGAGTGTGTGTCCATTGCGGTTGGGTGTTAGCCCCTCCGTAATGTGGGTTAAAAGCATTACCACCTCCTCCACTAAACAGTGAAAAAGGGATACTCCCTACAGGTATATGAGATGTCTTCACATTGGAAGGATGTACATGTTGACCTGTGTAGGGGTTAAACCCAGGTGTGTATGTAATGGATGGAACGGGCATCGAGCCTCCTATAGTTGTGGATAGAGTGGGCATTGAGCCTACAAAGGGCATGGAGGGAGCTATGTGCCCTCCAAACCAAGGGAAACGTTGTCCGAAAGGAGCAGTTTGTGGAATACCCTGTGAATGTTTCATAAAGGGAGATGAAGTAGATGGTATCAATGATATCCAAGTGACAGGAATCTGAAAAGGTCCAGCAGTAGAACCAATAGGGGAAATGGTTATCGAAGGTTGAGAACTAGACATCTCTATGGTACTAGTAGTAAAACTAAAAGCAGGAGCTGAAGTAGATGTAGCCTGCAATGAGGTAGACACCAACGTGATTGCGAAAGAATGAGAGAGAGATCTCATGACCATGGAAGCATAAGGAGTTTGGGGAACTCCATTTTCATCTCTGGAAGTAGCCATGTGGTAACTAGGGGTAAACCAATATGCACTGTACTCAAGTTGTCCTAGAAATCCTATAGGTACCAGTAGTGGATCATTGGGTTCAGTCAGGGGAGGGTTGAAAGGAGTACTAAACTCTCTAGAAGTTACGTCCTCAACCTCAATAGTATCAAAGACTTGTTGATCCTGAACTCTAGGATGTGGTTCTCCAGGTACTTCTGTTTCTCCCGTAAGTTCGAATGAACCACGGGAATCCGTCCTCCGGCATCGCAGTGGCAGTGGAGGCTCCAAAATGAGTGGGAGAAGGTTTTGCAACCTCCGAGACCTACAAAGAGGTTGGTCCTCCACAGCTATATAAAAAGAAAACTAAGTACAAAACCTAGTGGCCACTATGACTAAGGAGAAAACAACATACCACTAAAAATTTCTTAAGTGATCAAACTAGGCAAACAAGGAAAATACTGTCATAAACAAGTCTGGGATGATGAGGGCCCATGACAAAATAATAGAGTATCGACGATTAGTTACATGGCGTCCAATGGAGGTCCTCTGGGTGCAAGCATTTGAATCACTAAACCGCCCTCCCGGGATTACTTCCAAAGGGTTACCTTCCGCTCCAGTTTGAGGTGAATTGGAAATATCCTTCCACTCTACCTGTGTAGATGCCTAGGGTTATGATAGTAAGGATACCATCAATACGAAGAAACCTAGGGGAACAGTCGTCAACTTAGACAAGATGCATAGGCAGGGTAGAAAAGCCCAAAATCCAAAAGCACTTAAAAGTACTAGTGGACCCCCGTACGCGAATCAACTCTGGTTTATGGTTGAGCGGAAAGTGAGGGGGTATCCTCAACAGTTCCAATTTCCCACGGCTTCGTGCTTAATTCTGGTTTGAGTAGAGCGTTTCCAGGATATTTTGATAGAGGTGAATTTACCTAATAGATTGTCTTACTACGATTGTTGAGTAATGAAGCCGATTTTGGGTAGTTTAAGGTGATTTAAACCCGAAACCCTAGCCTAAGCTAGTTGATGATGTGTATACCTAAAATGAAAAAGTTGCTAGTTAATTTTATTAAGATTTCTTTTTAAGGACTACTTTTTACTCAATAAGGGTAGTGATGGAATGGTTTCGATAGAAAGCAAAGTGCGTATATAAATAATGCATGAAACTTCACAAAAGACTCTTTTCTTTTTCGTTTATATTTTAAAAAACGACAAATAGGTAATCCTAAGCAAAAAAAAATTTGTAATTTTCTTTTAGTTTTTCAAAGCAAACGATCTATGCTACTTCGAAAAAGATGATGAATCTTACTACTAAGCTACCAATTTCAATTTTTAACTTTTCTTTTATTTGCAAAAGAAAATGAACTTGAAAGAAGGAACAAGCAAGATCTAACACAAAGTGTGAGTAAGGAAAAAACAACCTAATGGCTTAAAACAATCAAATAAAAAAGACTTGAGAAAGACTCTGCCTACCGAGTTGTTTCGATGGAAAAACTCTAAGTTCAGAACAAAGTGTAAAAGAAGAAAGGAAAATAGATGCATGCAATGGAAAAACAGATCTAAAAGACTGCTCCTAAGCACCAAAACCCAAGAAAACACTCACCAAACAGAAAAGTAGGTAAGCAAACCAAAAGTAACCCTACCAACACACAGACTCAAAGGAAAATCTAAGTAGAAAGCTTCAACTCACTCAGACTGATTTGAACAGATGTTCAGAAAGTATCTAAACTAAACAACTCTTCAAAGCCACCCTAAAAACTCAAATTGGGATCAAACTCTAAAAAAAAGGACAAGACTCAGTAAAAGTGCGCAGCTGTTGTTACAGACAACAAGCGTTGAGAACGCAGGTTTGTATAAATGCAACAAGCGTCTAGGGAAAAAAGTGTGCTACTATGCTTAGCAGAGAGTCACGCACAGCGTCAGAAAGGTTTAAAAAAGCAGAAAATACACCTTAAACAAGTGCTAAAGCAAGTAAATGAAAACTATAGGACTTCAGAGAGGCAAACAAGACTCAAGAAAGACAAACATGTCTCAGTAATCAGTCAAAGAAGCAAGGCAGAAAGCTAGAAGTAGACCCAACCACTTGGAAACCAAGCCCTAGTAGAAGGCTTGAACCTATAGGAGAAGTGCACTATTGTGTGGTTTAAGAACCACCGCCTATCACAAGAAGTACGCTACTGTGGTTGAGGGAAACCAACGCACAAGACAAAAATGCGCTATTATAAGTACAACAGACCAGTGCATAGGGACTTAAATCAAACAAAAAAGCTTTGTTGAAGCAGACTGAGATGAGTCAAGATAAAAATAATAGGCAAACAACCTATAAGAACCTCTTAGAATACAAAAGACTAAATAAACTGGAAGAAAACCTATCAACATCCCTTAGAGTAGAAAACAACCGGTTACTCCCCAGTGGAGTCGCCAGTCTGTTGTGCAGGAAAATACCTTATAGTGGGGAGACGACACTACCAATTTGAGCGGGGTGACAGGTAAATACATTCATGTTTTGCATTAGTTATTACAAATATAAAGAAGTTAAGATTCCGAAAGCTGTACCTTTTTAACGATGGCTAGTCCCAGCTTTCACTTGATCTTCCACAATGATGAACCTACAAAACAAAGTTAACCTTCCTCAGTGTATCTTGAATGTAATAAATATGATGAAATCAGAAACAACTTAACATCAACTACAATCAAATATACAATCCAACAAACATTCAATTGGGACGAGAAGGGTATTTCCACCTTTTATTGTCAAAGAAATGTAGATAAGTACAGATATACCTGATATGTCCAGACACTTCTGCAACCAAGTCCTGGGATCCTGCTCTTCGCAATGACTTGGGAATTCCTCCAGCGTAACAATAGATTATCACTCCTTTTAGGGTCCCTCTCTCATGGTTTCCCTTGTATTTATGGGACAAGGTAGGCAGTTGAATTCGAGAGGTTGGGGAAGTTGCTGAACCAGCTTCAACTAATCCCAATTTGTAATCTTAATATATTTTTTCACTTCATCTTAAGATGTGCACAGGTTTCATACAAGTAGACTAACGCACAGTATGCAACTTTTTCACTTGACAACCCGCGTTTGCAACATTTGGAGGACGTGCACAGGTTGTCCTCAATAAGACCAGCGCTCAGAATGCTAGATCACTGTGGCAATAGTAGCGCACATGTCATGAAAACTGTAGAAAAAATAATATTTTCAGCTGAAGAGTGTAGTCTTAGCAATAACTCATCCAAGGTAAATCTAGCTCTTCCATCCATAGTGTCCTTTTGTGTGATCAATAGAGCAATGTGATCACAGACAGAGAAGTGAAGATTTGACCTATAACACTAGGTAATTTCTAGTATGAATGGGTTGACACTGATGGGAAAGCTTGGCCAGGATTTCTTGTTCATAGGAGAAAATTGATCTCCTATATCCTTTATGACAGTATGATAGGAAATTTCTTTGATAAAAATCCTATCTGGGGCATAAGCTGGTAACAAATGTGGTGGAGGCATGACCCCAAAAATTCATATGTAAGTGAAATATTCTAAGGCAAATCGATATCGTAGTGGTAACAAGGTTGTTTTAGCTTGGTCTGACAACCTGGGAGCCTACTTCTTAAAATATAGGTAGTACAAAGGGACAAAGAAGTAATTACAAATGTCATAAAAATGGAGCTTGTAGTTGGACAACCACAACTTCTGATAGTAGACATGGACATGCAAGGATTCTATTTTCCAATTCCAATTCAGAAAGGGGAAATCATGGCTAGAACAAACAACATCAAGGAGATAATAATCATATAAAATATAGGATTCTTGGGTTTAGGTACCTCTTTTATTGATTACAGGAATCCAAGTAAGTTGGCTAAAATGATATGCACCCAACATAAAAAATTTCCCTGGCTCTACTATATGTTGAACTAGAGGCATCCATTCCAATTGAAAATGCGTGACGTTCTCCACCCCTTATAGGAGACAAACCATTGCTATCAAAACCTATATGTCCACCTGAAATACTACACATGGTATCTCATATTTGACTTCTCCATGAAGTGTCTTTCTTTTGCTCTCCACTCTTTGATAACCTTAACAAGGTTTGGATTATTGTCAAAAAAAATTCCCATGAAAGCCTCATTTAAATATTCCTCAAGGTATTTCAACGTAAACATCAATTGATAATATTTAGGCTTGAGGGAGGAGATGAAAACCCCCTCTTCATCGAGTATCTCTCCTAATCTCTAGTTTGTATGATCAAAAATCCATCTAGGCATGTCATTACAAGACATTATAGTTTTCTAAGATGCAATGTTGAATATACATATTTTCCTTATATTATCATATAGATCTAGAGGATAATTTCCCATATAAAAAATATGATACATCTCATCCCATGCATATCCCCTTTGAAGCCATTTGTGGAGCTTGTATCTAACAAGTTCAATCCTTCAGTTGGAGCTAGTGGAGGAATCTATTCTACCTCCTTTTTTGCTGGGGATTTACGTGCTGATATTCTCAAAATACCATAATCACAAAGGATCAGATTAAGTGACCAGATGAAATCGAAGTGAAGAGCTATCACAAATAGTAAATAAAAATAACAATAACAATGAACCAACCTAGTTCAAATATTCAAATATATCCTTCTGAAATTTAAGAGCATTGATGTCATCATGATTAATTTCCATTATGGCCAAATTCAAACTTCATGTGATGTATTAGTGACGATTAGCCATAAAGGTGATGGATATTTTCGTTCCAACTAATCGTGGCACTTTTTATATTTATTTCCAATGAAAATATCATATGCATTTACAACACAATCATGAGAAATGATTTCGAATAAGAGACCGTGCTGTGGCGTTTTCCCATGGAGATAAAAAATGAGGTTCTTCATATTACACTGATGGCGAACTACGACCACACTTGGATTTTCTCACAGAGCTTAGAATAACCCGATGACCAAAGTCCCATGGCACTCTATGAGGTTTTTCCTTCAATTTCCAAAACCAGTCATCGTGAACATTGTGACCAAAAGGTCTGCAGTGCACTACAGGGTTTTTCTCGTGGTGCTTGAAATAGGTCGTAATGAAAATAAACCTGCACCCAAAGGTTCATAGTGCGTTGTTAATGTTGTTCTTGTAATTAAGAGAAATTTTAGAATCTTAATGCTGAACTTAGTATGGAAAAATAAATAAAGTAGGGGGGCCATGGGTTTTGCTTCCTAGGAGACAACATGCCTAGGGAGATGTAACTATAGGCACAACAAATGGAAACATACTGGGTGAACCAATTGCTTCTAACTTTTCCTTAGAGAGGTAGAAGAATGCCTCAAAGCAGCAACTAATGAACTCGGTGATATACGATTCTTCATCCTAAACAACATGCTCCATGACTTAAAATTCTTTTCTTACTAAACATGACTCTCTATAGTCTTATTAAGAGGTATTCTTCCAATCATTCTTCGTAAGCCAAAAATGTGGAGTTTTTTTTGTTTTCTCCCACATGTGTTGCCTTGCGCTACACACTTTTGGTGGAAATCTATGCTATGATGATGTTTTTTTTGTTGCTCACTTCTTGCACCACGGGCATTTTTCTGCTACCAGTAGATTCCAATAGCCTCGGCAGAGTCACTCCTATTAAAATCATTTTACATAAATTCTCTTGTCCCGGAATATTTTTCATTAACACAGGTATAGCTCTACTTCCAGCAGGTGTCTAAAGCCTTGATAAAATTACATTTTAAACCCATTTTACTTGAGTGCTCTTGTCCCATATTGTTTTGCTGCTGGTACTAATGGGAGAGATGCTCTAAAGCTTCTTAGAAGCATGGGATGCCAATGAGAATATTATGTTGTTACTGTATAAGAATAAATAAACATGTATTCAATTCTTTCAATATTTTCCATTGGGGGAGCAGATTTAGAAGCTTCTTAAAGGTGTGGGATGGTACTTTTTAAGTGATGTTATATTTGCAAGAAGAATCATAGCTGACTGTCCTTTAAAGTGTATTCTGGAAAAAAGAAAGTGAAATAGGCCTTTAAATTGTGTGAGGTGGGTGGGGCTATCAGAGAATGGTTGGAAGACACCTAAATTCCAACATTCCTATGGCCCATTCTATGCATAAATGATTTTTTATGATGCTTCTTCACTAGCAAGGATTAGTTTTGATTTTCCCAGTGATCATTGTTTCCACTTTTAAGCATCCTACTAACTCCTTATAAGATTGTAGAGACCTTTCCCATTTTAATTGAACCATAGATTTTCCCGAACTACAAGATTAGCAGCCTAGATAAATCCAAAGAGATTGATTTTTTTTTTGGAATTTATAATATGTTATGGGGTGGTCCTCTATGGAGAAGTTAAGAAAGATACTTGTTTAGAATCTACCCATTAACACGCTGATCCTTAGTGTCTCCTTGAAGAGTTTTTAGGTGGAAAGTGTTATCCTGCAATTTATCCTGAATTTGGAATGGTCCCGACCAAAGTGGTTGGAAGTTATAATTCTTTCCTTTACTCTCATGTGATTTATCCCACTTTAGGACTGATTCTCCTACCTAGAAATATCTGTCACCAACACCATGTTTTTCAAACCATCTCTTAATTGTTTGTTCATGTTGTTTAAACTTGTATTTAGCCCTTTCTTGTTCTTTCTCTAATTTAAGTAAGTTATTCATTATTTTCTGCATTATAGGACACTCTATTTCTTGGATGAACTGGGCTAATTGAATGGACAACAAGAAAATGTTAGGAAATAAAATAGCTTATTTCCCATATACCAAGAAGAATAGTGATTTCCCAAGGGAAGCCTTAGGGGTCACTCGATCTTCCCATATGGAGTTTGGGAGGGATCTATGCCAATTTATTTGGCAATCATTAACTGTTTTATTGAGGATACAAAGTAATTTTTTGTTTATACATTTCTCTACCATGTTACCTTGAGGATAATAATTTACAACATATTTAATATTTATTGCCTTCTCTAATGCAAACTCAGTTAATTTTAGAGATGAAAAATATGATGCATTATAAAAAACATTGAATTGGGAAAACCAAATCTAATAATGATATTACTTTATAGGAGCAAACTCAACTAGTTTTCGTTGACAATATTGAGAGGTATGGATTTCGTCCAACATGTGAAGTAATCCATTGTAGTCAAAATGTATTTGTGTTAATGTGAGAAATGTGGGTTAATTTCCCCAACAATATAAAGTCCCCATTGATGGAAAGGACTGTATACTATAATCAGCTAGAAAGGGAAAGCTGGTTGTTTCTCTCTTCCCACTGTCTTTTGGAAACCTTTCATTTGCATGCATAGTCGTGGGAATATTTAAAAACTGTGGGCTAGTAATATCTTACTCTGAGTATCTTGTGAGTTGTGGTATCTCCTCTGAAATGGTATCCAACTATACCATCATGTAATTTTGTAAGTACCTTATTTTCTTCTTGTATATCCATACATATCAATAGTACATCCTCATAATCCTGCCTAAATAATATGTCATTGATCAATTGGTACTACGCATACCTTAACATAGGAGCTCTTCGTTTATGTGGTGAGATATATTTAGGGGGATTTACACAAGTGAGAAAATACTTAATTTCATAATACCAAGAGTTAGCAGGGGCAGGAACATACACAAATTATTTCTCAAGCATAGTTACTTCTTCATCCCATTTGTCTTCATGATCCACATCCTGTGCTTCACTAGCTAGTTTGCATAACCCCTGTCCTTTAACTATTTTTGCTAGTTTGATCTCTAAATTGTACTCCTGTAGAGTAGTCATCCAGTGAGATCTTTTCTCGCCAAGGTTTTTTTGAAGCAACGAGTTCCTCACCGTAGGATATGGACTATCACCTTGGTTCGATATTTAAGAAAGTAAGGATGAGAATGTTTGACTGCTTTAAAGAAAACATAATCTTGTATATCCACTCCAGGATACCTCAATTCAACTCCTTGAAATCTTGAATTCATGAAGGAAATGGATGCTTCATTTTTTTGTTGGTCCTTCTCGGTAAGCATGGTTGTGTAAGAGTTCTCGAATTTGAAGGTGTATAGTATGAAATCCTTCAATAAATATGGCCTATCCAATGTAGGGGCTTCAACAATTGCTTAATTTATTTGCGCAAATGAATCCTTTTCCTTGGTTCCCCATTTGAAACTTGCATTTTTTTTAATCATATTCTGCACAAGTCTAACAATTTCTGAGAAACTGGGAACGAACCTATGCACAAAATTGATCTTTCCCAGGAAATATTATGTAGATTTATTGTTGTGAGTAGGGGCAATCTGGGTGATGCCTTTAGTTATTTTGGGCTTGATTCTCATCCCTAATTTGGAAAAAATAAATCCTAATAGCTTAGCTTGGTCAACTACAAAAAATTATTTCTTCGGGTTCAAAGAGATCACATACTTATGAAAAAAATCAAATATTTTTCCAAGGGTCATAACACTATCCTTCCAAGAGTAGAAAATAGTCACGGCATCTAGGTAAACTACTATTGTATTGTTGATCATTCCTTGAAATGTTTTATCCATGGATCTTTGAAATGTGGCATTGGTGTTAATCAGTTTGAAAGGCAAATTTCTATAGGAAAATGTTCCCCATTTTGTTTTAAAGGTTGCTCCTCAATTAGTCTTCAATAGAGACAAGGACTTGGTTATACCTTGAGAAACCATATAGTAAGGAAAACATCTTAGATTCAACGACATCTTGTAAAATTTGTTCCATTGGGGGCATTGGATATTAATATTTTTGGGAAGCTCTGTTTAGATTTCAAAAATCAGTGCAGATTCTAATGTCTCCATTTTTCTTTCTCACTGGAACTAAATTAGCTACCCACTTTGTATGTCAAAGGCATAAGAGTGGGCTACATCTTGCGCAATTTCTGCTAAAATGGTTCTGCATCCGGCTGTAGTGGAATAACATGCTACATAAATTTTGGATAAAAGGTATTTATATCCTCATATGTCGAAGAAAATACATCTTTATATTATTTAAATAAATAGATGAGTGTGATATTTTCTTGAAGTGAAAAACCAAGCCCAATATTGATTTTCTTTGGGTTCTCATGAGTCTCAATGTTCACGACCTCATATTTCATAAAAGAGATGTTAGTCTTACAATTTTTTGGTCTCTTGAATTTGTCCTAGAGATCATAATACTTTTTTTCAATATGACCATAGATTTCAGAATGGTATTTTCATAATGCATCTTTGATTTTTTGTTTTTTTCTTCAAGGGTGATTGGACTCTTGAGAGATGCACTATGTTATGATTCGTTGATTTTAGATTCCTTAAAAGTATCATGGAGGGTGAGGAAATTGATAATATGTTGATCGTCATTAAACACCCTCTAGTTGGTTACATTATCTAGTATAGAAGGTTTGAAAATACATTCAATAGAAAATATGTTAGTGAGAATACCTTCTGATGGGAGCAATCTAGAGGCTACATTATCTAGCATATCTACATCATAATTACGATTTCTAGGAATGGAATCGATATTGAAAGTAGTAAAATTGTTAATCAAATTTCATACCTCTACATGGTAACCTTTTAGGTGATGAGAGATGAAATGGATGGAATTATGAACCTATTTGATAATAATATCCGAATAACCATACACTTTAAAAAACAAATCGTTCAAATCAATAGCCTTCTTCAATCCTTGTATTAATGCTTCATACTATGTAGTGTTGTTAGTACATTCAAATTCTAGACAGCAATTAATTAGGGTTTTGTCTCCCTGAGGATTAGTTAAGATGTAGCCAGATCTTGCACTTTATTTGGACTTGGATTTGTCAAAGAAAATCATCCGAAATTTTGGATTCAAATCCTTATATTCATATTTAAAGGATAGTTTTTATGGATTAATAGTCTAAGTGCAATGAAGGAGTTCAGACTATCGCTTTGTTTCTACTAAGTTTGAAATTTCATTAGTGAAATTCCAAAGAAATTATCAAAAGAATAGTTCCCCATGCTATTGAACCTAACTAGTTCATCTGGTGAATCTATGTCATTTAAGGTGTGTTTCATATACCTTTCCCATTCGACCATGATTTGATTCTCTTTCTCATCGTATGGAAACCATAGATGGGACCAATCGATTGAAAAATACCCATTTAATTGTTGGAAATACTGAGAGGGGGGTGAATCAGTATTGAGCAATTTTTACCATTTCAAACATTAATTATACCATGTAAATATTAACCATTAACAATGTCATTCATCATCACATAAACCATAGGAAGTGCACAGGGGATTTAACGTGAAAAACCAAGTGGGACAAAACCATAGAATGTTATAATAACATGATTACATTCATAGTAAGCACCAAATTCCCATATTATCCACCACTGAATGGAAGGAGACACCAACCCCCTTATTTACGGGAACCAACCTAAAGGAATCTCCAACTCCCTTATTTACCAACACCGACTGGAAGGAGGCTTCAACCCCCTGATTTACAGGCTCCAACCTGAAGGAAGCTCCAACTCCCTGATTTACCAGCACCGACTGGAAGGAAGCTATAACTCCCTATCCTTTTCCCAACCTACCACCCTGATATGAATAAGAGAAACAATCTATCACTGTCACTTTCTCTCTCACAACCTATACTTGTATAATTTTTTTTGTCAGTATGTACCTGTATGACTATCTCTGTCAACCTGTATTACTGCCTCTGTCAACCTGTCAAGACACTATCTATATCACAATGCCCCAATTACTGTCTCTACAACATGTATCTTTGTCTCTATCAACATGTACCTGTATCTCTATCTTTGTACATGTATCATTGTCCCTTTCACAATCACTGTATCTCTATCTCAATGCCACAATCATTGGCTCTGACACAATGCCACAGTTAATGCAACAATGCCACAATCACTATCACATTGCCTCAATATCTGTCACGCTATATAAAAATGTACATGCCTCAAATATATACCCATAAAAAATCATCCATCGATTTCGTTTGCACCCTCAAACTTTACATCATGGACATTTTCAAAACATAGAACACTCCAATAGATGATCCACATGCCAAAACATAACCGTAGACTATACCAAGATAGCCACTATGATCTATCCAAAAACCATCATACAATATGAAAATATAATCACCATGGTATACACTAACAAATAACCAATATATATGCCAACAAATCGCCAAGATCTATGCCAACAATATTCCAAGATACTCACCGAGGCCTGTGCCAAGATCATCATAAAGTATGCCAAGAGAGAAGCACTAGAGCATGTACAAAATTCATACATTTTTCAAGAAAACAATATGGAACCAAAATAAACCCTATATTATGTCATCACATATCCCTTACACCAATATTTCCAATGATCCAAGAAGTTTATGATTCTGATACCATATGTAAAAGTTACACAAGATTTCTTCAACCTTCTTCTCTTGAATTTTGACTATCACTATCACTGTCACAAACCATGACTTCCAACAAGTAAAAATCCAAACCTGTAATGGATCAAGATCTAAAAATTATACCACGTTTTATTAAATATATCTAATGCATCTCCTCCAAGGGCCACTCTCTGAAACATCCTGAATCAAAACTTATATTGAAAATGCCAAATTGAACTGTTTAAAAGATGATTTCTGAGTCATTTAGAAGACCTGAATTCATGAGATCATATATTCGAAAATGGGTCTAAAAAGGATATGAAACTTGAACCATATATTCTTCAAGATACATCATGCATCGTATTTAAGGTACACAATCATAAACATTATGTATCAAAATATATAAAAAAATTTCCAAACTGAGTTGTTTGAAGATTATTCAAAAACCCTAACTTCCTGAGGTCATATCTCTAAACATATAGTGAATCCGCATCTGGAATTTTTATGATAGGTTCGTAAAGATATATACTACATATCATCTGAAGGAAACATTCTGAATCGTCATAGAACAAAAGATATAACAAAAATTCCTAGATGAACTAAAACAGATTTCACAACAAAAATTCCAAATAGAAATCATCACATGATTTCATATTCCACTAGAATTTTGGCCTTGTTCACTTCATCTACCCATCAAATTCAGTCCTCTACTCTTTTATGTGAGATATTCAATCTTGATTAATTTAAAATGAAAATTTCCATCTCTTATTTATACTCCTCAAGGGGGCTCCAACTCATTTTTGCAAAAACATTTTACTCCCTTTAAAAAATTGATTTCCAATTTTTAGGGGAGTCTCAAGGGTTAGTACCTCACTTCAAGGATTCATAATGACACTTCACCAAAAATTCAATATTACTCAATATATTCTCAAAGTGTCCTTAGGGATTTTCCACATCATCATACTTGGTAGACATATCATTATTTCTTGTGGGGATCCTTGCCACTTCATGGTCCAATGGGCCAAAGTACCACAACTTTCAGGGTCATGTGGACCAAACATCATTATTTTGGGGATACTTCAAGCTTCAAACCAACTTTATTCATACCAAATTTTGGGACTCTATAGGGCCTTCTACACCATGGGTTATGTGACCCCAACCACATGATCATGTGGACCTAACACCATTATTTAGGGATTTGTTCACAATTCTTTCTGACATTGCTTTAAGGAAACTTTAGGTACTTCCTTACACTTCTCATCATCATGGTTAGGTGACCCACCATCATGGTCATTTGGCCCATTATCATGGTCATGTAGACCCAAAATCATTTCTTTAGGAAATTCTTCACACTTCTTCGGGACACTTTAGGGACTCCTTTACACTCCACAACTTCATGGTCATTAGGAGCTTCTCTAGGGGCTTTTCACCACTTGTGTACAACTCAAACTGTCTTCCCGTGAGGGCCATGCGCAAACGATATTCCATAAGGGGACCACTTTGGGGTTATGTACACTTGTGACAAGGCTTATTCTTCAGTGCTTCCATAGGATCATTAAGGTCTTTTCTAGGGGATTGAAGGCCATCAAACATTCCCAAACAATCTATCTCTACTATAACCACATCATCATTATCACCTTTACATGAATGAAAACACCACGGATCTCTTCAACCTTTTGACATCAATGACACCTTGTTTGACTTCAGAATTACGATTTCTAGGGATGGAATCAATATTGAAAGTAGTAAAATGGTTAATCAAATTCCATACCTCTAGCTGGTAACTTTTTAGGTGATGAGAGCTCCAATGGATGGAATTATGAACTTGTTTGATAATATTATTAGAATCACCATACACTTTTAAAATTGTGTCGTTCAAATCAATATCGTTCTTCAATCTTTGGATTAATACTTCATACTCTGTAGTGTTGTTAGTATATTCAAAATCAGGAAAACAAGCAATTAGGGTTTTGTCTCCCCAAGGATTAGTTAAAATGTAGCCAACTCTTGCACTTTATTTGGACTTGGATTTGTCAAATAAAAGCATCCAAAATTTAGGATTCAAATCCTCATATTCATATTTAAAGGATAGTTTTTGTGGATTAATAGCCTTAGTGCAATGAAGAAGTTCAGATTGTTGTTTTGTTTCTACTAAGTTTGAAATTTCGACAGTGAAATTCCCAAAGAAAGTATCAAACGAATAGTTCCCCATGCTATTGAACCTAACTAGTTCATTTGGTGAACCTATGTCAGTCAAGGCATGTTTCATATACCTTTCCCATTAGAACCTGATTTGATTCTCTTTCTCATCATATGCAAACCGTAGATGGGACCAATCGATTGAAAAATACCCATTTAATTTCTCCGACCAATATCTACTCAATAGTAATCCATAGGATTCAGGGATGTCTACTTCAATGTTGTTGATGATATGACGGACCCTAGGATAAATGGCTCATATTATAATCACATTCTTGAGCTCCCCATATACCTTAACTATAGATCTGTCCAATTGAACAATATGGGTCCCATATCAGTTAGGCTCTACATTAGGTTTTCGACATATATAGTATGGCATAATATTGGATGATGCAATATAATCAACCATGCAGTTATGGGAATTTCCATTGAACATTTCAAAAGTTAGGAGAAAAGGTGAAGTATTTGAGGAATATGTTTCACCAATCAAAACAACATTTATACTAGATGATTTCTTGATATTTGGTTTCCTTGAATCAATGTTTTTAACTGGTTTGGTAAATTCCTCTTTAGTGATCCATTTATCCTTTTTCTCATATGATTTTTCAAGAGCGTGAATCAGATCTTGTTGAATCGTTGGTATCCTGAGCATATCGTATAAAAAAAACTTGTTTTGTCCCTTTTAAGGTCTTCTAAGACATCATATTGTCGTTGTAATTAGAGTTTAATCGCGACATGGTTACATTTTCTTATACGAGGGTTTTTACTTGCAAGAGATGAAGTTGAATGGTTTTCTTTATCAGAAATGGGGCTCTTGATCCGTGTCTGATAGTTGTGCACTTCTTTGATTTCCTCATCATCCTCTTATTTTTTCTAGGAGAGTAATCCCACAAAGAATTAATGTGATGTTCAAGATTATCTACATCACTTGAATCTTGTTCCTTTAACTCTTGCCGAGTTTCTTCTCTGCCCTCATCTTGATGATCTAATTTCCTGTCAACATTAATGATTTTCAAGATATTTAGAACTAGATCTTCAACAATTGTTCCTTATGTAGGAGCGGTTCCTCTATTGTCAAGGGAGAATACCTTCTAAATGGTGGTCTATAATAGTTCCTAGGAGGAGGCCTTTCACCAAGCATCTTATTTAGTTCAAAATATTCATTAGATAATTTTTTCATTATTTTTTGTAAGATCTCCATGTACTTAGGATCTATTTCATTAGTTTCTGTGTTAATTTTACCATAAGCATTGTTTTTCTTGAAATTGTTTGGGATAAAGGTTTCTTCCAACCCCAAGTTACCTTTTAGGATTACCATATCACACTCAAATTTAATGACCACCTCAAAGTTTTCATCAAGGGTCTTCTTTTTCGTCTCTTTTAATGAACATGCCTATGGTAGTTGGTAATGTAGAAGAGAGAAATTCAATAGACACGTCATCTACTAGCTTAGATGTATCTAGGATTTTATTCAATGGAGTCAAGAACCTCTAATTAAAATATTAACCTTTTCTTTGGTTTCCATATTCATTCTTGAAAGCTCAAGGACCAACTCGGTGGGGATTTTATCTTCCCCAAACTTTTCCAATAATATATTTTCAAGGTCATCCCAGTTTGTGATGGATTGAGGCCTTATATATTTAAACCAGGTAATAGTTTGGCCAGTGAAGGTATATGGGAATAGGCTACAAATGAAATCTTCATGCTCTATGTTCATAAGATTGATTGCCATCAAGAATTTAGTAATATGATCTTTTGCTGAGTCTTTTGATTTGGGTCAAATTGAGGTAGAGATTTTTTATGATGCTATGGGAGAGGATGAACATCTCATATTATGACTATAACGTATTTAAACTTCCATCAGAGATTAAAATTGGAAATGATACCATCCATTATTCCTCCTGAATTTTCTTCAGAATGCTCAGCGTTTAAAGAAATTTTAGGACTGGGATGTGGCAGGGAGGGAAACATGAGGGATAGGAGGATCCTTTCCATTGTTTTGAATTAGAATGTTTCATGAGATGTGATTTTGTAGTAGTGTTTGGTTTTGAGAATCAGTTGCAATGGTTGAGTAATGGGGTAGACCACCATGGAAAGTCCTAGTTCCCTACCTAGAGATCTAGTCACCACCCATGGGGGTTGAAACAATTGAGAAATAATGGGTGATATTGTTACTGACATAGAGTAGTTGGGAGTTAATCATTGAGATTGTATATGATTATTAATCAATTTCAATGGGGTGAGAACCAGTGCAACACAATGGTTAAATTATGGATCAAGTTCGGGTTCTATGGAATCAACGAGCCACATGGTACTCTACTGTGGAGTAGATGAATGGTATTGTACATGGTTTTATTGATTAGAGATATCTATTCACAATGGTGGAACTCCTTCTAGTGCCTGTTTCGTTAACAATTTAGATGGACCACATCAATTGTTGGTCCTAGAGGCATTCTAAGGCTATTTTTTAGAACTGTGTATAGGCATCAATAGCTTTTCTTTGTGTTTGAATTGGTTTGCTCAATGAGCAGAAAGATAATAATCCATAATTTATGTAACTTGCTTGCATTGCAAAATAAATAGGCATATTTTCATAACCATATGAAGGATGGTGGGCATTACTTTTAAAACAACAGAAAAGAACATATGCATGAATGGATGGATGGTATGATAAAAGGTACCAGTAAAAGTAATTCTTTATCCCATAAAACAGAAAATGTGTTGAGCAGATAGAATTGAATTGTTATAACACACAAATAATTACAGAGTAAACAAGGATCATTACAGAGACAACAATGTTAATTTCAAGTAACACATTATGAATATTCCAAAGCATATTAAAAATAAAATTACATACACCATAACCTTTGAACCAAATTGTTAAGCAACAAATTCTCCAAAAGTGCCATTTCCTTATCTTCAGCAGAGGCAGGGTATCGAGGAGCTATCAATGCTTGCATTCAGGAAGTTTGGTTGCAGGGTATTCTAGCAGAGTTTGATATTGGTAGCACCACTTCTACTGTCATCTTTTGTGACAATCAGAGTGTTATCAAGATCTCGACATATCCGGTCACACCAAACACAAACACACGTCATGTACAATATACACAGAGTATTGATGAAAGAAAACTTAAGCATAGTAGCGATTTAGGTAGAGCCCATTCCGAGGATCCCCTAAGGATATTTCCTCATAGTCAACAGACTCATAAGATCCCTTTTATAAAATAGGTTTTACGATGTATGGCCCATGCCAGATGGACTCAAGTTTACCTGCCCCAGGGTTATCATGATTTTGGTCATAATTCAAGACCAAATAACCCTCGTTGAAGATACGAGGTTTTACATATTTTTCATACTGGGCCTTGGTTCATTTCTTATGTGCTTCATTGGCTAGAGTTGCATCACGGCGGGTTTCTTCGAGTCTAGCTAATTATAAGAATCTTTCTTCCTCAGCGGCTGTGTTTGGTAATATTTTAACGGCTAGTTTTAAAGACGGAATTTTGCACTCAATAGGAAATATTACTTTCTCTAGTCCACACACCAACTGAAAGGGTTTGAAACCAATGGTGCTTTTGATGGAAGTCTGGTATGCCCAAAGGGCCGAAAAAAACATCACATGCCAATTTGACTTGTGAGTACCTAACATACGTTGAATCATGGTTTTCAAGACCTTGTTGATGGCCTCTACTTTTCCATTTGATTGAGGATAGTAAGGGATTGATTTTTCATGAAGAAATCCCAAATTGGCGCTTAATTCATCTACCATCTTATTTTGGAAATGTGATTAGTGGTCTATGACGATGGCTTGTGGGACTCTGAATCTAGCTATGATATGATTTAACATAAAGAGCATGGCAATTTCATCATCTTCCTTGTATGTAGGCATATCCTCTACCCATTTGGTAAAGTAGTCTATAGTGACAATGATATAACCATGCCCCACAGCCGAGGTAGGCTTACAATGCACGAAGTCAATGCCCCATTTTGCAAAGGGTACAATGGCGATAACGGGATGTAGTGGGGCTGGGCGTGTGCGCTTTTTATGTTGAAAAAGATGGCAAGGAGGACACTTCTTGACCGCCTCCATGCAATCTTTAAATATGGACGGCCAGAAGTATCCAGCACGTAAAATCTTCCCGGTTGTATCCATCCCAGAAACATGACTTCCACATGCCCCAACGTGGCAATCATTCAATACATGCTCGGCCTCTTCATGAGTTAAACAACACCGTAAGATGGAATCAATGCCACAGTGATATAGAGTGTCACCGGTGATTAGGTAATATTTCACATGGTGACGGATATGATGGCGTTCATCATGAGATAAGTGAGGTCCAAAGCATTGTGTTTGGAGATACAAGGTGATATCTCCGTACCAAGGGTCTGAAGTACTAATAAAAAACAATGACTCATCAGGGAGAGAGTCAATGGGCTCATATTCTTGATCAATACGGGGAAGATCACAAATGATCTCCGCAAACACTAATGAATTTTTAGATTTATCCTTTTCAAACCGGAGATCGAATTCTTGGAGAATCACGATCCAACGCAATTATTTCCCCCTAGTACCTGACGTGTTAGGACATGGTACATGGGGTTGGAATCGGCGATGATAGTAGTAGTCTAGAGTAGAATATAGTGACAGAACTTCTAGACAATGATGATGACTGCCAGAGCTAACTTCTCGACATCAAAATAACGGGTTGCAGAGTCTATGAGACCCTTACTAAGGTAGTAAATCACATGTTCCTGTGTGTTGTTATCCTCCTACACTAGAACCATACCAATAGTTTAGGTAGAGGCATCAAGATAGAGGATGTAATCCTTGGTGTAATCTGGCAGTTGTAACACGGGTGCATGAGTAATAGTGTGCTTGATATTTTCAAAGGCACATTGAGAATAGTGATCCCAAATAAATGGGACGTCCTTCTTTAATAATCACATATAACCTTATGTATTTTCCTCAAAATTGTACACGAAACGATGCAAGTAGTTTTCCTTCCCTTGCAAACATTGAACTTATGTGATATCTGTAGGTGGAGGTAGGCATAAGATGGCCTCTAGATTGAGGGTATCAATGCGGATCCCATCCTTTGCAATTATGAAGCCAAGGAGACATCCGGAATCCACGCAGAATACGCACTTGTGGGGATTTAAACGAATGTTATACCATCGACATCTGAGAAACACAGCCATCAAATGATCGATGTGAAACTCATGACGATTTGAATGAGAGGGCAGATCATTGAGATAGGGTTCCAGAAAATACTTGATATCATAAAAGGCAAACGGCATGGCCCACTGGAATGTGGAACCATCATTTTTAAGGACAAAAGGTAATTTGCCCTATGCAAATGTACCCCAAGGGAAAATGAAAGCAGTTTTATCTTGATCGACTGGGAGAATCTGAATCTAATTATAGCCAGAAAATCCATCCATGAACGAGAAGATGACGCTTTCGGCACACCTGTCAATAAACAGGGTAGGTTAATTGTCCTTAGGAGAAGCCTTATTGAGATCCCTGTAATCAATGTAAACTTTGATGGTTCTCTGTTTCTTTGTAACCGGGACGACCTTAGAGACCCAATCTATCAAGGGGATAGGATAAATGAACCCATCTTTCAAAAACTTTTCAATCTCGGCTTTGATGGGTGCAGTATTTCTAGGGTGCACTGGATGGATTTTTTACGGGACAGGTTTTTCATAGTGATATGTTCTGATTTCATGCACAACATTAGCAGGATCAATCCTGGGAATTTCTTCGTAGCTCCATGCGAATACATCGTGGAACTATTAATATAAGGTCGTATAAGTCTTGATTTCATTGGGAGAACAAGTTTGGCCAATATGGATGTGTTCCACGGTGCCTGGTTTTATTGAGATGTCTAAGGTGATGGTAGGCATGATGTTTTCCAAATTCCCTTCAGTTACTGTATCTGAGATAAGAATAGGATATTGAGGGTTAGGAAGACATCCGGTGAAACGATAGTGTGAATCATATTTTCCACCATGTCTAAAGGTGGGAGGAAAGACGATCGATGATGATGATATTCCCATGGAGGTTCATCCAAGCTCATAATCTCCATGATCGATTCATCGGAGTGAAAAGTCTGGAGTAGATGATCTGATGATGGTGAGGATGAGTTCCGTCGGTATGGCAGAGAAATTGAGTGATATGCCACCGAGTAGTGGTAATCAAGTGGATCGGGTGCTGATTGGATGGCCTCATAAGTGGCTTCAACTGGGTTGAGAGGCATTCATGCTCCAATCGAATCAACGTCAATGATATCGGGAGCAATCCAAGGGTCCACCGAGTTGGAGGAAGATGGTATCATGGATGAGATCATGTTCATCGTGGAAACATGTGTAGGGTATCAGGTGTTGGAAAGACTCCCATCAGTGATGAGTAATTTAGGAGTCCTGCCCCACACTCTCCTAAATTTATGACAAATGTATTAAAAGAGGGACATTATCCGCAGGATGAGTGGTGGTGTCCAGTGTACAAAAATCTAACTGGTCAATAATGACAATTTTACCATGATGGGGAAACTGCACAATGTGGAAGACAGATGATGCGACCACATTCATGGCATAAAACCAATTTCAACCAAGTAACAGGTTATAATCCAATGGGGCAGCGACTACTTCCACGTTAATGGAAATAGTCTTACCTCCCAATTCGACCCCTAAAGATTGTAGAAGCCCGTGTGGTTGAAATCCACGCCCGTCAAATGCTTTCAGAGTAGTAGGGGAATGGTTCAACTCAGGAGAGTCGATGGCTCTCCAGCAGGATATCGACATAACATAGGTAGAGGCTCCTTCGTCTAAAATAGTACGATGGATACTTTTCCCATAAACATTGGTGACGATTTGAAACGCCAATTGGTGTGAAAGCCTAGGCATGAAATATTCCAATCTAAACATGATAGTGTTAGAGGAATCCAGATCCAATGCTCCAATAGAAGATAACAGAATCTTACGCTGATTGGGATAGTTTTGTAAGAATTCTAAGGTCGACATAGCACAATATTGTAGTTTTGAGAGGCCCGGGTATTGGGGTTAAAATTGGATTTCCGAATTGTGCTTTTTGGTGGACGCAAAATTGCATTTGGTATAGGTTTTCCAATGGTCAAGGGACATAATGACGATGGATTAGTGGATGCAGATGTGGAGGGTTTTTAAGTATTGATTCCATAAAATTCCTTATTAGGAATAGAGTCGTAACTACATGTCCTCGTATATAAGTTGACCGATTCGCTATGCATCATGAGAACATGAGCAGTTGTGGATGGTTCTCCTTGAGAAGGAGGTGGTTGTTGAGCAAACATTTGTTGTTGTTGTGTGGGGAAGGGGTCCATTAGAACAGTGGGTGGGGGGTTCCCTTTTAGAAACTTTTGGAATTCTTCACATTGTGTACATTCTTTCGTAAAGTGGTATTCGTTGCACAGTAATCAAGGATATTTAGCCTTTCGTCTCGATTTTGTGTCAAAGGGATCAAGATTTTTTTTATGTTCCTGCTGGTTAGAAGATTTTTTGGATTTTCCTTTATTCTTCTTTTTACCACTATATTTCTGAGGTGAAGCAGATTGGACTAAATTCACCTCCGCAGTCAAAGTAGGGCTGGGTGACTTGTTGGTGTTGTTGCTAGTCTCTGACAAGGATGGGGTTGAACTGATGTGGTTTTATGATCCACTCGATTGAGTGGCAGGCTAGGTGTCAATGGAGCCAATGATGCCATCGGCATGTGAACCCGTAGGAGGTTTGGCTGGATCATGTGTAGGGAGGGGGGCATGGGGAATTATATTGTATAACATGTCATATTGAGCATAGACTAAGTCAAAGTATTGGACAAGCGAGATGGCTTGTTCTTTTGTAATGGCCCTGCCCATAGAAACGTCCTTGGATATGATAGGTAACAATGACTTAGTGAACCAATCAGCTAATAAATGATCTAGAATAGGATCTTTAATGATTCGATGTCTCCACCTCCATTCGTGAATATGATCTGAAATGTGTGTTAGGAACCCATGTCAATCCTTCTATTTACTTTGTTAGTATATTGTTGTTGGACGCATCTGCTTTGTAAGTCGTCCCATAGTATTTTTGATCCATAATTTGTATTATTGTTGTTGGATGCATATGCTTTGTAAGTCATCCCGTAGTAATTGTTGATCCATATTTTGTATTGGCCCATGGTTTGTATTGACAAATGGTATTGACCCATGGTATTGGCGCCTAGACTTAGTATATAAGTTTGTGTTGAGATCAATGAAGGCACCGTGAAGTTATTTGTATTGAGCTTTCTCAAAGGAGGTTGCCCCCTCGAAGTGGCCTGCGATCAATATAAAAGTGATTCTGAGTTCTGTTATTTCTGTTATTTCATGTGTTTTCATTAATTAATTATTGCAGGTTCCTCACATCTGGTATCAGAGGACTTTCTTGGGCTCGATGGGTGAAATTTTCTGCCAAATTTTTTTGTCGTAGCTTCGGATCTGGGAATAATCGCTATCCGTTTAACTATGGGAAGTACTTGGGCATAAGCCTTCAAACTCATTGTGAGGACTACCACAGGAAGCCCGAAGTAGCTGGCCCATTAAGAGGACCTATTAGCGAAAAGGGAAATGACCCCTACTTGATTGACTAGTTCCCACCTGTGAGGTAAACCAAGAGCTGTCGTTTGTGGCAAAGCGGTTATCAGTTTTACCTAAGCCGTGGAGTGAGGGGTCTGCCCCAATACGCAAGCCGTCAGACAACATTGGTGGCTGAGTGAATCCCCTGAACTGATAGGAAGCCGCACATACCTGGGGTCCATATCTATTTTCAGTTGAACTGTTGCCAATCACTTCCACATTGTTTCAGCTCCATTATGAGCCGTTTCAGATCCATTCCGAGCCGTTTCAGATCCCTTCTAACAGTCGTTCCAGATCCAGCCATTTCAGATCTATTTTGAAAGTCGTTTCAGATCCAACTATTTTTTATCCATTCGGCGTCGTTTCAGATCCATCTGTTGCCGATTCCTTCCACGTTGTTGCAGATCTATCTGTTTTCGATCCCTTGAAACTTCTCGGACACCCTGCAATCCCATTCTGCATATTTCATTCCTGAGGACCCTATCCCAAATTCTACTTCCCAAAGCCAGAAATCTCACATTTGTCTATTTTTAGGGTTTTCCATAACTTCTTCAATTTTCACCCACTCACCTCCAACTTTTTCCACCGTGTTCATTCCCTATTTCTGCTTCTTTGTCCCTTTTGACAAATTTTCTCATTCTTTCACCTCGCTTCTGAAATCCTCATTTTTTGCTTCCCTGTCCATCAGAAAGTGTCTAAAACCTATTCAAACCCCAATTACCCATCCGAGTTTTTCCCAAATCCAAATTTCCCTTTACTAAATAAGTTTTTGTTTGTGTTTTTCTATCCATTCCCCCCCCCCAAAAAAAAAAAAACTCCTGGTTGTGTTTGTCACCCGTGCAGGAGCAAAAACCATGGAGGAAGCACTTGTAGCCATCCAAACCAAACTCCAAGATCTGGATGAAAAATTTCTCATCCTCCATCTTTAGCATTCAGCCATGAACAATAACCGACAGCAAGAATCTTCTGCAGCCAATAGGTTCTCTTCTTCCAGCACTTTCCGTGGTCCGAAGCTTGAATTTCCTCGCTTCAATGGTACTGATCCGACTAGATGGATCTATCGTGCATAACATTATTTCGGTCTGCATAATACTTTTGATGTCCAAAAAGCTCCACTTGCATCCTTTCATTTGGAATAGGAAGCCCTTCAATGGTACCATTGGTACATCAAGGCTCATGACAAGCCAAAATGGACAGATTTTTGCCAACTCCTTTTGCAATGATTTGGTCCTAGTGCTTTTGATGACTTCATCGGAGTACTCACTAAACTTCGTCAAATTGGCACTGTGAGAGAGTATCAGACAGAATTTGAGAAACTAGCCAACCACACAGAAGGATTGTCTGATGACTTCTACAGGAGTTGTTTTATCAGTGGTCTTAAGGATGAAATCCGCCTAGAGGTCAAAATGTTATGTCCCAACACAATGATGGAAGCCCTAGGGTTGGATAAGTTGGAAGAAGACAAGATTGTCGCCCAACAACACTCCAAACCCACTGTTGTTCCCTTCCGAAATATGGGTTCTTAACGACCTCCAATCCCGCCAGCTCCTCGACCAACTCCTATCAAGCATTTGTCCGAAATAGAGATGCAGGCACGCAGAGAAAAAGGGTTTTGTTATAATTGTGATGAAAAATTCACTCGGGGACATAGATGTGTTCAACAAAAGCTCTATCTCTTGGATGTGAATTCTCCGCCCACCTCTAAAGTTGGTGAAGAAGCTCCAGATACCCCGGATGATCAAGTCGACATTCAGGAGCCGCCTATTGACCTTCCATCTCAAGAAGACCACCCAGAGATATCTCTCCATGCTTTATCCGACATCACCACCCCCCAATCAATGTGGGTCAGCAGTTACTTCAAGAAGCTTCCTCTTATAATACTCATTGATTCTGGTAGCACTCATAACTTCATTGACCCTCAAACGCCAAACATGCTGATTGTTTTGTCCATCTTTGCTCCAACTTTGAAGTCATGGTTGCCAATGGGGGCACCTTACCTTGCAAGGGAAAGTGTCACAATGTGCGTATCTCTCTGGAAGATTATAACCTGCGCTCTGACATGTTTGCCTTGTCCTTAGGCGGATGTGATGTGGTTTTGGGCGTTCAATGGTTACGCACACTTGGCCCCATCTTATGGGATTTTGTTGAACTTTGGATGCATTTTCAGTCAATGGGACACAACACAAATTTATGGGCTTACAACCAGGGTCTCTCCGCATCATCAATTCACATCGCCTGGAAAAGATCTTTAAGAAGAATTCAAATGGTTTCATCGCTCAGCTCCATTCCATTCAGATGCACCCACCAACAGTCTCCACTACTTCCTTGGGTAGATATGCAGGTGTCTTTGTTGCACCAGTGGGCTTATCGCCTTCAAAAGACCTTTCCGGTAAGCATTTAGCCACATCTACATCTCAACAAGAAATGATGGCTATTTTGCATGCAGTACAGAAGTGGCAGCCATCCCTATTAGGAAATTATTTCTTCATCAAGACTAATCTCCAGAGTCTGGAACATTTTCTGGAACAACGGGTCTCCTCACCAGCACACCGGAAATGGGTTATCCAACTCATGGGTTATCACTATGCGATCACTTACAAGAAGGGTAAGGATAATATGGTGGCAGATGCTCCTTCTCGCAAATTTGATGACCCAATTTCTCTTACAGTTATTTCTCTGCTTGTTCCAAATTGGTTGCAATCTGTTCAACAAGGCTATCTCTTCTATGAACTCCATGCTTCTTCATCGACAGGGCACTCTGGGTTCCTCAAAATGTATGACCAGGAACAATGTAACTTCTTTTGGCAGGGACTGAAAATGAAAATTCACCAGATGGTGGTTGAGTGTGATACTTGCCAGGTCAACAAGGGTGAAACGACACTCCTTTCAGGACTGCTTGAACCCTTGTCCATCCCTCCATAGATGTGGACAGCTATTTCTATGGATTTCCTAGAAGCGCTCCAGTGGTAAATACCACATCTAAAAGGACACCATATGAAGTAGTTTATGGATAGGCACCGCTAGTTCTTCTTCCATACACGCTCAACAGCTCCCCAGTTCAAGCAATTGACTCGATTCTTCGAAACTGCGATCAGATTCTTCTCATTCTGCAGGACAATCTTCACATGGCAAGAATTCAATTGAAACAACAAGCCGATCAGCACCATTCCGAGCGCACTTTTCACGTAGCTGATATGGTCCTTCTTCATCTACAGCCTTCCAAGCAATCCTCCCTAAAACTCAAAAGGCGTCAGTGGGCCAGAATGCAACTCGAGGATGCTACAGGGGAACCGCTCCTTCAGATTCTGCATCAATTTCCACATCTAAAGCTTTGAGGACAAATATTTTTCTAAGGGAGAGGGGATGTTAGGAACCCATGTCAACCCTTCTATTTACTTTGTTAGTATATTGTTGTTGGACACATATGCTTTGTAAGTCGTCCCATAGTATTGTTGATCCATAGTTTGTATTATTGTTGTTGGATGCATATGCTTTGTAAGTCGTCATGTAGTAATTATTGATCCATATTTTGTATTGGCCCATGGTTTGTATTGACACATGGTATTGACCCATGGTATTGGCGTTTAGACTTAGTATATAAGTTTGTGTTGAGATCAATGAAGGCACCGTGAAGTTATTTGTATTGAGCTTGCTCAAAGGAGGTTGCCCCATCAAAGTGGCCTACGATCAATATAAAAGTGATTATGAGTTATGTTATTTCTGCTATTTCATGTGTTTTCATTAATTAATTATTGCAGGTTCCTCACAATGTGAGTGGAGGTAGATTGTCAAAGAGAGGTTAAAATATCCATATCGGCTTCATAGTGGATCGACAATTGGAAATGTGTAAGAAAATCCATGGCCAAGGATTGAAAATCTGTGAAAGAGTGTGGTGGTAACTCGATGTACCATTTGGAGGAGGTACCAGTGAGGGTTCGTTGAAAGAGCCTCAAACAGATAGAATCATCCATTAAGGAATTCGAGGAACACCATAAATGATATGTCAGTACATGGTTTTTGGAATCCTCGTCGGGTTTGCTGTCAAATTTGGGTATGTCCGATGGTAACTTAACAGGAATGGATGGCCAATTCATGTCATGTTGGATAGGATCATTAGTCAAACGTGACAGGTCCAGAATATCTAATTTATCCCGAAATGGTAACTGTTGGTTTGGTTGCAGATATTGGTAGTATTGATAAGGCATTTGTATACCAGTAGGACCATGTATCGATTGAGTACAAGGTCCTCCCATAGAGTGTTGGCCATATGGAGGGGGGCCTCTCGAATTAGAAGGTGGACCGAATGGAGGTATGCTCCCCCCATGAGAGGGTCCTCCAGAATGAGGGAGTTTTTAGGATGGTGGGGGAGGTGGTGGGGAAGGTAGCGGAGGTGGAGGTGGGACAACTGGTGGGGGTGGAGGAGGAGGAGGAGAAGGTGGGTCACCGGCTGGGGGTCAATTCGATGGGTAGCCATGATGTCCCCATGGGGAGTGTGTGTTTCTGGGGTAAGGTATTCCGGGATATAGGTTCCCTAGAGAGGTTTGATAAAGTTGATTCATTGGTATATTGTGATTACCCAGGTAAGTATAACTCCATGGGGGTTGGGCCCATACAGATGATCCTCCCACATGATTTTCCCACAAAGGTTGTCCCATGGCTGTGAGTGAACTCCCAATCATATTATAGGTCATGAACAAAGGTAATCCTCCACTTAAGCTTTGTCCACTAACTAGAGGGTTCCCCCCAGTTAGATTATGTCCTCTAACTACAGGTTTCCCCCTAGTCATATTGTGACTGCTAACTAGAGTTTTCTCCCCAGTTAGATTGTGTCCACCAATCGAGGTTGGCCCCGTGATTATGTGTTGGCCACTGACCATAGGTTTCCCTGAGGTTGAATTTTGACCACTAACTAGGGGGTGACTTTCGACCATACTATGTTGTGAAGGTTGTGTTATAGTCACAAAATTCACTATGGTTGAAGGTTTCTCCCCAACTGTTGGGGTCAAAATAGGTGTAGAACTGACCCCACGTGGACCGGGAAGAAACGATGGCTGGCCTGGTTCGTAAAAGTTCATGTTAGGAATAGGAATTCTTGGTGAAGGGAGAGAAAAATAATGTATAGGGGAGTGGTGTTCAGGAATGGCTACCTTCGAAGTGGATTGGGATTGGAAACTTTGGTGCCTTACCCCCTCTCCAAGTGTCCGTTGATGAGCCATGGTATCTTGAAATGGTCGTAAAAATTCTGCACACATAGGAAATTTGGTAGTGCGTGGAGGTTGCGGCAGTGTTTCCATGATCGATGGTGGGCCAAAATCGGAATGAACATGTCCTAAGGATGTCCCCCAAAATGACGCAGTTGGACCAAATGAAGTCGTTATCGGTTCCTATGGGGGTCAAGTGTAGATCTAGTCGACAGCTCCAGGGTTACCTTCAAGCTAGTGATGAAAAGATGTGTCATGCGGAGGAGGTTGTTCCACCAACAAAGGTACTGTGGGATCAGTGATGGGCAGATTCACAGTGGAAGAATAGTCTCCCCCCGATTCAAGGATAGGAAATCCTTCTTCGCATTATCTAGATGTAGTAGTTTGATCCATGCTTTCTTGTTAGTTCTCCTCCTGGATAAGGGGATATTCAAGTGGAAAATTTAGTATTCTATGGGATATTCTTAAATGTTTTTCATCCAAGATGGCTGATGAAAGGATTCTCCTAAAATTATTCTAAATGAAAAACACACTTCAAGTCCTACTCAAGCTAAAGCCACAGGAAAAATTATATTATAGGTGGGATTAAGATCTGGAACCTCATGGGAGTATCAAGGCATCACAACTCACGATATACTACAGGGTCCAACAGTAATACTCGGACCAATATTTCAGAGCAATAACCAAGAAGGATTAGGACCGTACCCCTGACCGTATTACCTGACTACCTGGAAGTACGTGCATAGTAGATCCCCGAGTGTTGTTCTCAGTGTATTGCCATGCTAAGGTGGCCAACACTTGACTCAAATGGTTTCAGGAACCTAGTGGGGTCTCTTGATATACACTAGGTACGTGGGAGCTCCAATCCATAGTAGTGTTGGCTATGCACAACCGTATGGCAGGATCCTTCCTATATACTATCGAGTCTGTGAAGTACCTTTTTATATACCTGAAGGTATGTGAAAGTCGGTTCGATATACTAATTGGTACGTGGAAGAAATGGAAGTCCCCAGGATGCAGTGCAGGTAGATAACGACAACTACTATGTTTTAAGATGTCGTAGCACGTCTCTACCCTATCACACGGGTTTTTATAAAATTTTAACCTAGGGTACCACTTGATTTTATCTTATACGATTAGGTGAATGCATAAAGTGTAGACTTGTGAAGTAAACAAGATGCACAACTAAGCTAAATGAAGTGCAAGTCATTTGTTTTTCAATGAAAACTAGCTAAAGGAAGGAGAAATATTTCTTTTCCGACTGTAGATAAACAAAGTACCCCTTTTTACTTTCTTTTCCAATCAAACCAAAAGACTACAAACACTCTTTCATTTAACCCAACAAAATGAAAACAATAGACCAAACCACAAATATTTTTTCTTTTTTCTTTTCAACTAAGATAGATCTATGAGAAAAATGAAAAGATGAACTACCTCTTTTTTATTGCACTAACTCCAATTTGAAATCAAGGGATAAAAAAGACAAAAGAGAAATAAAAAATATGAGAGCATTCACTAGCTTTTCAATACTTTGAGAAGGCCTAAATTCACTTAATATTTTTAAGGAGATGAAAATGGACTTTTCAAAACCAAGAGAACATAAACATTCACAATTTTCGATCTTTTTCAAAGTCTCTTAAACAACTATCCAAAGCATAAAACACTCTTCTCAACAATATCAAGTAATCCACCCGAAATGAAGAGAGTAAATAATTTTTTCTTTTCCAAACTAATGTACTCAACAAATTTGAGAATAATATCACTTCTTCAATCCTGATTCAAAATACTAGAGGCTACTTACTACTGCAATCTTTAAGCAACTAGAAGTTCTCAAGAATTCAGACACCCAAAAATGTAATACAACACAAAATCCACACCAAATTGCGCAAGAATCACAACAACCTAGTTTTTTCGAGGACTTAGAAATCAGACAAAACAAATCAGAGATACTGAAAGGAGTCACAAGACTGGTTCGACTCGGGAGGGATTGAAATTTCCTACGACTAAAGAAACAGTCGCTTGACTAGCTAGGACTCACATCAAGCTATAAATTCTGAAATAAACCAAGGACAAAGCACTCTGAATATGAGGAAAACTATGGCTGCAATGGGTAAGACACAGACCTCAGAAAACCAAGCAAAACCCAATTTTGTGGATTTTTTTGACCCTATGCACTAAGCTTTGCAGGGTGACGCACTCTGCAAGTATACAATAGGGCGTTGTAAGGCCAGTGTCGCAGGTTGGAGACAGGGAAATCACGTCAGTCACGCAGTTTGAACACAGACAAAGAGAGTCAGTGACGCAGTATTCCTTAAGGAAAAATGTGTCAGAATTACAATGACACAGGCACAGAAGTTCCCAGGTGTTGGTTGTGGATCCTGATCTCCAGATTCAAAGATATTATTATTTAGCTGTGTTTGTACCCCAGCTTTATATGATATGTAAAAAGGACTGTACACTCACCCCAACGGGGGGGGTGTGGGGGGGGTGAAGCCTCCCCCCACCGGGGCCTGGGGTTTATAACCCCTAGCTGGGGCGTCTGGGGGAGAATCCCCCGAAGGAAATTTTTGGGCTTGTTTTATGGGTCCATGGTTTTGGGTAACCCGTGGTATTTTCCCATTGTATCTCCCTTATAAAAGAAAGACATTGTAATACAACTAGGGTTGATGTATTAGGTATTATGCATTGTAAAGATCTTTGAGATCAAGAAGAGAGACTGTGAGACAGTGAAGACGAAGTGCAGCGGTTGTGCTGCAGGTTGTATCTCTTCACTTTACTGGACGGAATAATAATAAGGACTAGCAACTTCAGTGTGGACGTATCCCAAGTTGGGTGAACCATGATATATCTGTGTCTCTCTTGTAACGTGTGTGTGATTATATTTGCATTTCTGTTTATTGTTATTGCTATGCAATCCTATTTTTCTAACACCGGGTGCGTTGGGAGAAAAACAACTTTGAAAAAATGAAAAATCCCAAAGCAAAAAAGGTAAATGGCTAAGTTAAATATCCCAATCAGAGACTGGATCGCTTAGTGACTCTCTGAGAAATAGATCCAAGAGAAGGAGGCAATTTAGAGGCTATTGGAAAAAAACCAAGAAAAATAGAAATCACGATCCAAAAAAATCAAATACTATAGGATAATTCCCCGCTATGGTCGATAATTTTGTTTACGGACAATACGTCAGTGTAGACACTAACCGATATCCCTAGTCTGAATGGTTCAGATCTAGAACAAAAACAATACAGAATACAAAGATATTTCCTAGATTAACCAAATTGCAAGAGGTATGAAGGAATGACTCACCTTATTATTGTAGTTCTACCTCCTTGCTTGATGTAACTCCTGATCTTCAGCTGCTAAACAATACAAATAAGTGGAAACATACAAATACCAATAATGTGCAAAATAGATTAGCCCAAACTAGTAGTCAAAGAAGCTAATTCTAAATATCTCAATACAACAATACTTTATGGAAAGAATCTGTATTATTGTAAATAAAAGAAATACATAGGGAGAGATTACAACCAAGATTTGACGTCGTAACTTCTTCCAAATGGTCCTAGCCTAAAACATCCAAGCTTTTTCCTCCTAATGGATGAAAGGGAATAAGCTCCAACAAAATTTCACCAGCGTTTAAGTTATCTATCTTTCTCCTCCTTAACTATGAAGAGAGGGCTTTCGTATATAGACCTAAAGTGATAGAAGAGGTTGAGGATTTGTGAGAGAAGCTTAAGGGATCATCCAAAAAGGTAATGGGATCGAGTGCCACCTTTCCTAGTTCATAGGGATAAGCCTCCACGAAGCCATGGGTTCTAGAAGTCGCTCGAAGCTTCTCTTTTACCTTTTAAACTAATAGTTCTGCACTTTTTCCATAGTAAACACACATCTTTGGAGAGGGACGCGCCTTGTCCAAAGGCAGAAGGTGTCACCGATGCGCTCTGTCAATGTGCAGAGCATGTCACTAGGAGTTTGACGCACTTTGTCAATGTGTAAGGTGCGTCGAGGTGACAACAAAGGGAAAAAGGATGACCACAACTCTTCCTTCAATCAATTTGGCTTAAGTGCTTTAGGCATCAGGACAAATAATGGACACACAACTCATAATGACGAGATTTTGGTGTAACACAATCTAATGTTAAATTCAATCCAAGGTTGACTTCAATACATTAATAATAATAACATTAATAGCTTTAATCCATGGTTGACATGAATCCATAGTTGACTTTAATCCAAGGTTGACTTCAATCCATGGATGACTTCAATCGATAGTTGGCTTCAATCCAAGTTTGAATTCAATTCAATTTTGAAATCAATCCATACTTGAATTTTAAGTAAGGTTTACTTTAATCCATGGTTGACTTCAATCTAAGGGTCTCTTTAATCAAAGGTTGACTTCAATCCTATGTTGAATTCAATCGAAGATTGGCTTCATTCCATGGGTGACCTCAGTCTAGGTTGAATTAAATCTAAGGTTTACTTCATTCCAAGGTTAAATTCGATCCTAGTTTGAATTCAATCCATGGTTGACTTCATTCCAAGGTGGACTTCAATCCAAGGTTGAATTCAATTCATTAATAATATTAACATTAATAAATTCAATCCATGGTTGACTACAATCCATATTTGACTTCACTCCATGGCTGAATTCAATCCAAGGTTGACTTTGAACCATGGTTGACTTCAATCCACACACACATTTTAAAAATTGGTTGATTGACTACGAACCATGCTTAACTTCAATCCAAGGTTGACTTTAAACCATGGTTGACTTCAATCCGCAACCACATTTTAAAAAGTGGTTGATTGAATTTAATACATGGTTGACTTCAATCCAAGGTTTAATTTGAATCTTGGTTGACTTCAATCCAAGTTTAACTTCAATCCATGGTTGACTTCAATCCAAGTTTAACTTCAATCCATGGTCGACTTCAATCCTTGGTCATCTTCAATCCATTAAGAATACTAACATTAATGACTTCAATCTATGGCTGACTTTAATCCATAGTTGACTTCAATCCATGGTTGACTTTGAACCATTGTTGACTTCCATCCAAAACCACATTTTAAAAAGTGGTTACTTGACTTTGAACAATGGTTGACTTCAATGCATAGTCGAATTTTAAGCAATGCTGACTTCAATACATAAATGACATTTAAGCAAGGTTTACTTCAAGCCATAATTGAATTCATTCCATAGTTGACTTTTAGTCAAGATTGACTTCAATCCAAGGTCAACTTCGAATAATTTTTCAGTTCAGTCCATGGTTGACTTCAATCAAAGGATACCTTTAGTCCAAGGTTGACTTCAAGCCAAGGTTGATTTCAATCCATGGGTAACTTCAATCCAATGGTTGACTTCAAGTCAAGGTTTACTTCAAGCCAAAGTTGGATTATATCCATGGTTGGATTCAATCCATAGTTGACTTTAATCCACGATTGAATTCAATCCCAGGTTGACTTTGAACCATAGTTGAATTCAATCCATAGTCGCCTTGTAAGCAAGGTTGACTTCAATCCATAGTTGTATTTTAAGCAAGGTTGACTTCACTCCTTAATTGACTTCAATCCATAGTTGAATTTTAACAAAAATTAACTTCAATCCATGGTTGAATTTAATCTAAGGTTGAATTCAATCCAAGGTCAAATTTAGTCCAAGTTTGACTTCAATCCATAGTTAACTTTTAAGCAAGGTTATCTTCAATCCAAGGTTGAATTCAATCAAATGTTCACTTTAATTCAAGGTTAATCACAATCCAAGGTTAATCACAATCCAAGGTTGACCTCAATCCATGGTTTAATTCAATCCAAGGTAGACTTCAATCCAATGCTGACTTGAATCCATGGATATTGAATTCAATCCAAGGTTAACTTCAATCAATAGTTGACTTTCAATCAAGGTTGACTTTTAAACAAGGTTGACTTCAATCATTAGTTGACTTTCAATTAAGGTTGACTTTTAAACTTGCCTTCAATCAACAACCACATTTTTAAAACCGGTTAATTGAGTTCGAACCATGGTTAAATTTTAAGCAAGGTTTCCTTTAATCCAAGGTTAACTTCAATCCATGGTTAAATTCAATCCATGGTTGAGTTCAATCTAGGTTGACTTCAGTCCAAGGATGACTTTAATGCAAGATTGACTTCAATGCAATGTTGACTTTAATCCAAGGTTGACTTCAATCCATGGGTGAATTCAATCCAAGGTCAACTTTAGTCCAAGGGTGACATCAATCCAATGTTGACTTCAAGGTTGACCTTAGTCAAGGTTGACTTCAGTCCAAGGATGACTTCAATCCAAGGTTGACTTCAGTCCAAGGGTGACTTCAATCCATGATTGAATTCAATCCAATGGTTTATAGTGTTTGATCATGGTTCATTAAGGATCAATCCATAGTTGACTTTAGTCCAAGGGTGACATCAATACATGGTTGACTTCAGTCCATGGTTGACTTCAATCCAAAATTGACTTAAATCCAATGGTTTATAGTGTTTTATTATTGATGTTAATATTAATTTTATTAATGTTAATGAGTATAATGAACAATGATGTTACAATGGAGATAATTCGAATCAGACGGGAGAATTCGAACCTATGTTGGTCTAGCATAGGGATTATCACCACTCGAGTGCTCCAGAAGACTAAAACTCAACTAAACTAATCCTAAACTCAGCTAACTGAAGTCACAATTAGTTAACTGACTAAGGAGGGCACAATAGTGAGTTTTTCATGCATGTCAATAAAAAATGGGCACAATAGGACACAATCAGTGGCATCCGGAGCTCCAATCCCCCACAAGAGTCAGATAACTCATGTGGACTGCAATGGAACACTCAGTTGATTCCTATAAAAAAGGTAACTAACTGAAGTGGTCCTAAAATGATGCATGCAGGGCTCAGAAAGTGGTAGATAGGTCATGGATGACATCTACACACCACTAAGGGGAAAATGACGTCATCAACAATTATGAAAAATAAATAATGCTAGGTAGGACAATGATGGAGTATTAAATTATCCTAACAACCCCCCATACAATCAAATAAATGATAAAAAATAAAGAACTTTCCATGAACTAAGGAAATGGGGAAAATCCTCATGGGAAAAATACCCCCCCTAAAAAGAACAGCAGTAGGGAACTCAAAGAACCTTCATACTAAGTAGAGAAGGAAAAAATTTCCTCAATGAAATCCTTTGTAAAAATATTGGCAAGATGCTCCTATGTAGGATAGCAATGCAGGTGCTAGATTTGGATCTGGATCTGGATCTGCTCCCCTGATGCACCTCCAACTGTGTAGGAAGATGTATTTTCCAAAACAATTATTTCAGGCACCCTTCTTTCTACTGGAGCGAATGGCTCATTGTGGTCCAAATCATGAACCTTTGAGTACCCTTTGTTAGACAACCAAGATTGTTGTTTGGTTGTAGATCCCCCATGGGAGGTCTCTCCAAGATATTGTGGATCAAACCCCACCATCATGTAGCACCTCTATGAGAGAAGTGGATTTGCATGACATAGTGCAAGTTTTGCATGATACTGAGATCTGGTGATTCTATGGTCAGATGGATCCCCAACTGTGTTCCCAGCAACTACAAGGACTTTGTGAGCCCATATTGGCCTTGGCCATGGATTGGGAGCATGTGTTGGATTTGGATCTCAATCTGAATATCCTTGAAATTTATTCTCAACATTAACATCTTGATCCTCATCTTCATTAGAAGAGATAAGACTCTGATATTCATCAGATTCCAATGGGGTAGGAAGAGAGTATGGCATAAAATGGGAGAATTCATATGTCTTGGAGGCATGGTTTGCAAACGCTTCGGCTATAATCTTCCCAGTAGAGATCTCTGCAATCTCAACTATGTCAGGACCAAAGACCACTTTCTTCGGTGAACCTATGTGAGTCATCTGATATACGAACAACAAATTTGCTGACAAAGAAGGCACAAATAGAACATTGTTGAACTTCCCACGCTCCATATGTGTTGTGCCCTTCCCTTCAACAGAGATATGAGAGTTGTCTCCCATGTGAATAATCAAACCATCTTTGAGATCTAAAGAAGAAAATGATTCTCTAGAGGCAACCATGTGGTTGGAGGCTCCTGAATCTATGAGGAGGGCTTGTGATTTTGAAAATCCAACCTTCAATGCATGGCATCTCTCATGACCATCAGACTCACTTCTAGAATTGGTCTCTCTTGCACATTTTGGGAGGGCAATGCTATGTTGTTCACGAAGCTTGGTCATTTGATCTATATTCCTCTGCATGCAAGATCTCTCTGGGTGGTTTCCTTTCTTGCAATAGGAACACTTGGATTTCTCAAATCCCTTTTGTTCATGCCCTTCTTGGAGTGGGAGGCTCCTTGTGATGGACTTGACTTGGCATTCTGCTTGGGTTCAGATGGCCTCAGATTATCCTTGCCCTTTTGCTTCCCCTTCCCATTCACACTTTTTGTTTCTCCATCCATAAGAGCTTGATCTTGGAGGCCTTCAAGGTGCCCATCTGGATCAACTTATCTTGTTCTTGGATGAGAGATTCAGTGAAAACATCTAAGAGGGAATCTTCCAACCAGGGATTGACATTCTCCCAGAATGGAAGGTAGAGACAAATATGGAGAAATCAGGACCTAGCTTGCTCAGAATGGATAGCATGAACTGCTCATCCTTCTTCTCAATGCCACGCTGCTTGCATTGCATAACCAGATATTTGAATTTTGAAAAGAACTAATGAATGGTCTCAAAATTGCTCGGTTGAAGAGCAATAAACTCATTTTCCAGAATATGGCCTCTTAGCTCATCTTGTTTTCCAAAGAGGGTCTCTAACTTCAACCATAATTCTCTTGTAGTCTTCAAACCATCGAGGTGGAAGAGTAGATCTATGGAAATGAGAATACACATGAAACCAAATGCTTTATCCAATCTATTTAGATACTTGGTTTTCTCCACAACTTATTGTGGTTCGGGATCCTTCCCCATTGTCACCATGTACAGTGATTTGTCGCGCAATACCATCTGCATATCAAACCTCCAATCAAGGTAATTGAAGGGTGTGAGGATCCAGGGAGAGAGAGGAGAGTTCGAATTGTCCATTACAACTGTTGGAGCAAATGCAAAGTGAAAACTGCTGCTTCTGCAGCAAAACTGCTGCAACACTCAAAAGCTTTGAATAACCTGCAAAAAAATCTCAATAATGGAGGTAGACTACTACTGAGAACTGCTTTAGGACAGTATGCACTTTTATCTGGATCCTTCACACCTGACTAGACCTCTTTGGATTTCTCCAATGAATTCAATGCAATGGCACCAGGATTTGATGTGGAAATCCAGAGGCTTCTGGTGGACTACCGAAAGAAACTGCTCAACCTATTCACTCAATGGCTCGGATACCATGTGAAATTCTAAGTCACATCAGATCTAAGAGCTGAGGATACCTCAAAGAAAGAATGATCAGAAAAGTTGAATAAGAGTGAAAATTGCAGTAAAAAAGAGCACAAGAATAATTATGCAGCAGAACTCAGATAAGAGCAAAATAATGTCACATGATCCAATAATCAGTATAATGAACAATGATGTTACAATGGAGAGAATTTGGATCAGATAGGAGAATTCGAACATCAGTTGGTCTAACATAGGGATTATCACCACTCGAGTGCTCCGGAAGACTCAAACTCAACTGAACTGATCCTAAACTCAGTTAACTGAAGTCACAATTAGTTAACTGACTAAGGAGGGCGCAATAGTGGGTTTTTCATGCATGTCAATCAGAAATGAGCGCATGAGGCCACAATCAATGGCATCCGGAGCTCCAACCCCCCGCGAGAGTCATCTAACTCAGGTGGACTGCATTGGAACACTCAGTTGGTTCCTATAAAATAGAGAACTGACTGAAGTGGTCCTAAAATGATGCATGCAGGGCTCAGAAGGTGGTAGATGGATCTTAGATGACATCTGCACACCTTCTAGGGGGCAAATGACATCATCAACAACTAGGAAAAATAAATAATGCTAGGTAGGACAAAGATGGAGTATTAAAATATCCTAACAAGAATCAATCCATAGTTGACTTCAGTCCAAGGATGACATCAATCCATGGTTGACTTGAGTCCATGGTTGACTTCAATCCAAAATTGACTTCAATCCAATGGTTTATAGTGTTTTATTATTGATGTTAATATTAATAATATTCAAGATAATATTGATATTAATATTAATGTTAATTTTATATTAATATTAGTATTAATATTAATGTTAAAGTTATAATATTAATGTTAATATTTATGTCATTCTTAATGTTAAAGGTTATGCCATATTTTGTGATACAGCTACATTTAAGCATTGAGAATATTAATGTCAATGTTAATATTAACACTCAATATTAATATTAACAATGTTAATAATTATAATAATAATATTAAAATTAATATTTATAATGATAATATTATGGGTTAATATTAATTAACATATATTATTAATATATGATAATATAATCTAACAAACCATATATATATATATATATATATATATATATATATATATAATTTAATATTTGTTTAGTGTGAAAAATGTGCTTTGTGCGATGATTTAAATTTCAATGAATATTAAAAGTCTTCATAGAAATTTGTATCTTTATTAACTTATATTTTTTATTAAATAATGAAGAATGAAAGTAATATTTTTACTTAATATTTTAAAGTTTGATGGATTAACTCGAGTGATTAAAAGATGATGAGTTAGCTCAAATGATGGGTTAGCTGGCCTCTAAAGGTACGTGAGGAGCTTGCTAATGCAATCAAGGCTACATAGGAAGGCCTTAACTTAAAAGGTTCTCCTTTACTTCGTGAAGTTGACTATGTGGAATATTTAATAACTAACTCTAATATGGATATTACTAACACTTGAGTTAAGCCATTAGAGGGGAATTTTTTTTTGAGTCGGAGCCTCCTCTACATATGGTTCCTTTTTCAGCTGGTCTAATTGCCGATTTTCTCACAAAGATGGTGGAATATGGTATAATGGTCAAGTTATTGAAATGGAATATAATAAGTTGGCTCTGTGTTTCATTCCTGACACCCACATCTGAAAAGTGGAAGGTTTCAGCAAACCCGGTCCAAACCATGTCAAAAATAAAATCCCGGTAAGCAGATTATGTTCTAAGGAATTTAACCTATCTTCTAGATCGCTTGAAACTGTAAACACCATCAAAACAACAGTTATGGAGTACATTAATGTACAGACACACACTACTGATAATATAAACAACAAAAATTAATATGAACAACAAAAATAATATGAACAACAGACGCACAGATCTTCTCAAAGCAACATCTTGACTCAACTACCCATAATTCTCATGACGTAGGAGCTCATCTCTCTAGCTGGCTAACTATCTTAGTGGCGCACCCACTATTTCTTTCTTGGTGAATCCTATGTATACTGTCCCACTGCTTCCCTTAGCAATAACATTCTCTTCTTTGATGGAATTGATAACTTCTTCGACTGAAAATGGATGTTTCTTATTAAACGCATGGTAAAGCAATCTGGAAATGAAACTTCTGCAAATTCAACCTTTTTAAGCTGTTGTGATCGGCTTCTCAGACGAAGGGTTGATTGGATCGATTGGATTCCCAGCCAACAGTTCAGTTAACCGTGGATTGGATTGGACTAACTATCTGGATTGGATTAAACAACTATGGTGACTCTTGAAATAACCTAATAGCATTTAACAGCATTTCTAATAACTTAATTAATTAAAATAATTAGTGGTTATATCTGAGAATTTGGGGTGGACTAGCATCTAAGGTTTTCCTAGATTGCATGAGTATGAGACAAGTGTACTGTCCATATTGATTCTATGGAAGTTGTTACTAATTTAAAATAAACAATTATACAAACATATATATATACTAGAAGATTGAGAAAACAAGTAACATATAATTTATTGGTGACCATATCTGTGTTCACCAACCACAAATTAAGCCGTTGTGTTAGTTTAATAGCTTTTTAAATAACCTAATAACACTTGGAATAACCTAATAGCTTTGTGCTAGTTTAATAGCTTTTTAAATAACCTAATAACAATTGGAATAACCTAATAGCGGAGTGTTGTCAAACTTTGAGCCCTAGGATGAAGAATATTTGGATTTTTTAAACCTATCCCTCCATAATTTAAAGTAGCAATTGCCCCATAAGGTGCAAAGGAATGCCGAAATGAAAAGAAATAGAAAGTAAAGTAGGTGTGATGAAGTGACAAAGAGAGCATTTAAAGACATGTCATGGAGAGCTCGGCCCTCGTCATAAAAATGCCTATTTTCATTTGCTAAAGCACCATGGAAAAATAAAAGGAGGTAAAATTGAAATGAAATGTCGAGAACAAGCCAAATAGCGGCACATCATTTCTAATGAGTAATCAATGAAAGAAGCAATCTCAATATAAAATGATCTTCCCTGGATAAGACACCTCTTGCATGCACTAACATTTGTGACCATGAAGGGATGAACACTTGTAACAAGGGAGGATTGCATAAGCCATGTGTCTCCATTCCATATTTGTTAACAACTACCTCAAACCACACTTTTCCATGTTAATTCACACTTAACACTTTCCCATGCTAATTCACACTTATGGTTGATAGGTCTTGGTTTTGACATGAACTAACACTTGTGACCATGAAGGGATGGACACTCATAACAAGGGAGGGATTGCATAAGCCATTTGTTAACAACTATCTCAAACCACACTTTCCCATTCTAATTTACACTTATGGTTGGTAGCTCTTGGGTAGCTCTTGCATGCACCAACACTTGTGATCATGAACGGATGAATACTTGTAACAAGGGAGGGATTGTGTAAGCTATGTGTATCCCATTCCATATTTGTTAAAATAGTAATAAAAATTGATTAGAAACATAGGATGGTGTTGTTATGTGCCTCTTATGTTTGGATTAAAGTATATATGTTCCATGATTATATGTGAAACATATATATAATATTTTATGGAAGTGTACACGTGACTTGCAATTATTGTTGTTAAGACAAACCAATATGGTGCTTATAATTTAATTATGCATCCAAGTCATCTAATGGACATGTAGAAAAGGAAATGTTTGACTTTGTTGTGTGTTTGTTGGATGACCCAACTGCACAATCAAGTGAAGGGATGGGAAACCCAATACTTGGTTGGAAGAGATGTTCTAGTGAAGTGCAACAAGAAACAATACAACAATAAGAGAGTTGAAGAAAAAAGCCTTGCAAAAATAGTTGCAAACACACTCAAAAGGATTTGACTTCAAGGGTAGTGGGCACTCCTATAAACATGGTATCACCAAAAAAGTGGAAATGAGAAATGGGATATATATGGGGAGAACTACTTAAATGACCAGTATATACAATATTTCTATGTAAGAAGCTATAAGGTGGCATTGAACTTCTTCCAAAATGATAAATTAGTAAGGCTTTAACATGTTTCTTTGCTACATTACTAAGGCAAAATGGAAATTTCCACTAGAGCTTATCTAAATAAGACTAAATAGAAAGATGTGACTATAACCAACTAAATCTAGGAATCATTGAATTAGACGTTCAAAATAATATCATGGCATAAAGTTCCAATTCAAACGGTCAACCAATTTAGACATCCACACACACCTGTTACCCAAGTCACATCCTTAATTTGTACCAAAACTTTGTAGATATGGTAAGATGGCTAGTATGACCCCACCTCCACTCTTATCATGATCCATGGCCTAGAATGGGCTATTCCAAACATAACTCGTGTGATTGTGAAGTTTAACCAACGAATTTGAACCATACCAAAAAACTATCTATGGTTTAACCTTTTAAAGAACTCAAAGTACCTTTTTTGACCTTGGTTATCATCCCTCTAGCTGATCCAGGTGGATATCAGTGGCGACCCACCTCTTCCGACTAGCTCAAAATAGTCTTCTGGCAATTTTGGCAATTTACTATTTTTAGCAGTTTTTCGGGTCCTGAACTTCCGAAGCCATTTTGAGGCCCTCAACGACGTTTTTTCAGCATCGAATTCTCGGGCAAATACGAGTACTGCACGCCTGTCATTTTCGCGTGCCGAAATCGAGATTTGCAATATCTTTTTGTAGTCATTGAATAAATATTTCCAACGAGCTATTATACACCCCAAACGGAGATCGCATGCGAGAGTTACGACCCCGAGAAGTTGATGTACTAACTTACCCAAACGGGGCCCACATGACTTTTGGCACTCCATCTTCTAGGGTTAGGTTTTTGGGATTCCTTCCCTCATGCTTATGATAAATAGGCCCTTTCGGCCTCTCTTTGTATTCATCTTGGCACGAATGAGCTTAGCAGCCACATCTCTTCTCAGAGATAGCTACCACCATTCTAGCTATTGTATTTTACAGTCTGTTCTATTTCCACTAATTAATAGAATATGTGATTACTATATCACTGTGTCATTTGCAATATATCTCTGTATATGATTCTGTATATGCTATCTTATTTTGTTCCTGCATAAATCCGGATCACTAGCATTCCAAGTAGAAAGGGAGAGCTTCATTAAAGGAACAAGGAAACTTGAGTATCCTTGCTCCTTGAAGATTGATACCAATACTCCACTCTACAAGGTATGAAATCCTATTGGGACAATTTACACGTCTTTATAACCCTAGTTCTATTGTAGAGCTATTCTTCCTAGTTAAGGGCACTCTAGATAGATCCTGCACATACACAATTTCATTTTTGTCATCCCAAGTTAGAGCCTTTATTTTTCTCATTTTATGAAACAATTAAAAATGGATTTTTAAAAAGCTAACTTCCAGATATTTTCTCTTGTAATTTAAATCCTTATAGTTGCAATCAATTCAAAGTTGAAGATCACAATCTTTGCTAGTACAAAACTTACCCGCTTTCTGAAATTTTGCTAGTGCAAATCAAGGTCAAGCATGAACTTCTTCCCCTTGTAGAAGAAAATCTAGAAAGAACAAGTAGAAATTTTGCTTCAAGAATTGATAATGTTTCCACCTATGAGCACTCAACGACTTTTATGTCTATGATATGCTACTCTAGTGATATTTTGCATCTCTCTAAAGATGCCAACTTATCACTTTTTGTACTTAATATTTCCTTAGGTGAAATGAAGTTAAAACAGTGCTTCCGAAATGGCGCAAAGCTAGAAATATTCCACTAATATAAAATTCTTTGTATTATTGAAAAACTATTGCTCTAAATTCAAACCAAAAGCTTGGCTTCAAACATCAATCTATTTAAGAAAGTGAATTGAATAATGAAACATGCTTTGATGCATGACTCATAATAATACAATTAAAAAACAAATATTTAAATTATCTTATTGTTCAATAAGTTGACTATTGGAATGCCAAGTAAGTGAAATGAGACGATTTTATTCATGATTTACTTATTATTTACATTTTCCATATAGTAAAGCAATTTAGTGAAAAATTGGGTAACTCTTCATTAATCAAATAAAAAATTAATTAAGATTAAAGATATTGATTATTGAAGATCACAAGTGTATCAAAGTCATATTCCCTTATGAAAGGCATATGAACAAGTAGGAAATGAAAAAGTTCAAGATTGTATTTGAGCTTATCAGTGGAAAAATAATGTGTTGGGGCTTGTTTGATGGAGCATATCGAGGGACTCTAGGTATATGTGGTGCTAAACAAATTTTATTTATTTCAGATTGGCATTTTGTGACCCTACAAAGCTGCTCAAACAACAAGGAAAAACGAAAATAACTCTTGATTTTATTAAGGTTAGCTTGAGTTTATTAAGATTAGCTTTGAAAGGTATATCCAAAACGTATAAATATAAGGGATTCTCAGTCGGTAATAGATTGGGCAAATGGAGAAAATCAATCCTAACTTCGTTGTTGGAACTTGTGTTTAATCAAGTTAGGATATGATTGGAAAGTTCAACCCACTTTCAACCACTACTCCATCACACACATCTATACATAATGAACAAGTAGATGTACTCTCAATAAAGGGATTAGGTGTTATTGTTGCCTCCATTATCATTGAAGAAGAGAGAGATGGAACAAGGCTACAAGAAATGACAAGATTATTCTATGGATGATGTAAATTTCCAAAAATTATAGGCCTATTAATGGCTGCTAGTTTATGATGCTTTTGCAAGATTCTTTTATTTTTATGGAACTTTTATCTAATAAACTTTAAGAAGACAATTTTATGTCATATTTTAATGAAAATAACAAAAGAATTATGAGTCTATTATGTAAAATATATGGCACTTTGTTAGAAAGCACTCTATGACCAAATTTGAGGTGCTTTGTAAGGAGCAATTTGACACATGAAGTCATATTGAAAGTATTTTTAGGATTTTTGGCTTGGGAAAAATATATAATGATGTTTTTTTTATGAAGTTTATGATAAAAGTTTCAAAAATTAAGAAAAAAAACTATTACATAAGTAGTTGTTTGATAGATTTATTATTAACTTTATAAATTAAGAAAATTTGGTGTTCCAATCTAGCAATATTGGACATTAATACAATCATTCTTTCATTATTACTAACTTCTTAGAATTGGACATATTGCATTGTAAAGAGTCTTCCCAACCACGTTAAGGATCAATCCCTAAGAAAGCTATCTACTATAATTATACATTAATCTAGATTTGCAACTTCTATGTAGTTATATTTTTGGGTGCAAACTTTAGCCCTCTCTAGACTTCTTGTTTTCACAAGTAAAATTTCCATAATTTTATGAAATATCGCATAATCTCATTTAGGACCTAATTATTTACTCTAAATATTATACACTTATTATTTTCTCATAAAAAAACTTAAACTTCACTATATACTATAGCATTGGAACCAAATTTGTTATAAATATATCAACTTATGTTATTTTAAAATTTTGATTCATCTCATTATTTATAATTTTTCCTATATGTTTTCCTATAATCACTAATAATTATTATTTAATAATCACCTTAAATTTTTAAGTACAACAACCAAAAAACCACATGACCTAACAAAACACATGACATATGATTTTATGAAAAAAATTATAACACATTCCTCTCCATATTAGCTATTGGAATGCCACAAGTTATTGGGAAGCAAATAACATATTAATTTATAAATTAAATATTTTTAAAACATAAAAAAAAAACAATATAAAAATCAAGTTAATGAAGCTTTACATCCTAATCATTTTTTTTTAATTCACCAAATTTTGAGTTTGTTTGAAGACTTTAATTTATTTTAAATTTTACAACTATTTTAACCAATAAAATTAGAAATATACTTTCATTAATAAAAATTAAAATAAAGTTAACTAATAAAATTAAAAACATACTTTCATCAATAAAATTTGACTTTATAAAAAACTCTGATACCATAGAAAAGGCAATTTCTATTAATTATGATTAAAGAAATATCTAAAATTGAACTTTAAAACAACATGACCATGAAATGACAATTTCTATTAGCTTTAAATTCTGACCCAAATATATCTGAAGTCGAAAATCATATGGCCCGTGTTTACAAAATAAAAATGGGCAACTTTGATCCAAGAATCCCATAGAAAAAAACACAAAATAAAAACCAATCCTAAAAACTCCTTACACTTCTCTCAATAACATGAAGCAAACCTTAAAAGCAGACTATGTACAAGACTTTCTTTACTTGGTGTTGGTGGTGGGTAACTGAAGAAAACCTTAAAATCATATTATGTACAAGATACTTGGTGGTTAGTGAGTAACTCTTTCTAGTTGCATTGAGAGTAGCCACGTGTTTTATAGCCCAATATGGGAGAGATTTGTCACGTAACATATGTAACATGATATATTTTAATAACAAAAAATAAGAAATTAATTTTAAAAGTAAAAAAAATGAAAACATAGACTTAAAAAAATTTACATATGTTTTAATGAAAATTATATATATATTATGCTAATTTAATTATGATGACTATTCATGAGGCTTAAATTTTTTTGGATGTGTAAAAAATTTAATATGAAAAAAATTTACACTTCTAGAAATTGGATTCCTAAAGTAATCCAGATTAAAGATAAATCTATATTGATCAATGACTTATTGTTAGTGAATCTATTATTTATTTAGACTATGCATGCATCTAACACATAGAAACCATTTTATAATAATAAAAAATAGATAAAATCCATAGTGACAATTTCCCTGTAGTTTTTAGCAGAATATGGTGAAATATTGAGAAAAGGTTGAACAAGGAACTGAGACTGAAACTTGTGCATTCATACCCATATAACAATCAATGGAAAACCATGAACGTGCGTCCATATCTCTATCATGAAGACTCAAGTACAACTGCCTGATTTAAAAGGACAATAAGATCCTCTTTCCGTTCGTTTCCCAGTTCCATTAGATGAAAAAGGCGCAGGAGCAAAATTGGTGATTAATTTTGATTTGGACTATCTTCAATTGAATCACTTTAATGTTGCAGGTAGATGAAGGTGTGATAATAGATGTCCCTAATGTTCGACTAGGTTAAGGGAGCATCATATAATCGAAATCTCTATTTAATATTTATCAGCATAGATCCATCTTAAACCTGTATCTATCAAGCATCGAGAGGGATCCAATTTCATGAGGTGTATTCTTTTTTTAAATTTAAACTCAAGAAATTTGATCTCTCTTAATTGATAGATCTAGGTTTAAGTTTTAATTTTTTATTTTATAAACGAACATTTATTAATGGCCGACGTAATATATCATAATATATACTTCTTACATTTTATTACTTTTGACAAACGTTACATGTTACATCCGTTACAAGATCTCCCTCATACTATTACTTTTTGCATTTTATTACTTTCGACAAATGTTACATGTTATATCCGTTACAAGATCTCCCTCATACTATTACTTTTTACATTTTATTATGTTCGACAAACGTTACATGTTACATCGTTACAAGATCTCCCTCATACTATTACTTTTTACATTTTATGTTGTCCGACAAACGTTACATTCGTTACAAGATCTCCCTCATACTATTACTTTTTACATTTTATGTTGTTCGACAAACGTTACATGTGACATCCGTTACAAGATCTCCCCCGTACTGGGCTGTAGAGTGCCTCTCGGCGCAATAATAGTAGTACTATATTGTATTTATAAAATGAACTCAAAGACTAAGTGCTCATCATATCTCTAAACATAAAATTCAAACAAAAACATTAATACTGATAATGTATGGTGCTAAAAACAAAAGAAAATATTTTAGATGATAAACTTTTCCATCCATATATTAACAAATATTAATAAAAAAGTTAATTAAATTATATTTTATAATGTAAAAAGTAAAAAAAACAAAAACAAACTTGCCTGCAATTTTGCAAACCATCATAAGTCGGTATGCTCTTGTTTTCACATAAATGTAAACATATTTAAGATCGAGTAAATCAAGTAATACAAATATTATTATCTCATTGAATGTAACAAATAATAATATTGTACATAAATTGCACTTTATTCTCTGAAAGGACAAATTTTGGATTTTTATTTTATTTTTGACAATTTTACAAGGTCACACTTGTTTGTTAAGTACATTTATCAGTGTGTTAATCTAAAATCTAAAAGGACTATTTTATGTCAGTTCTAAAATCTAAAATTAAATTGCATTTATCTTTCTTCAAACTTCAAATGGTAATGGACGTTTATGTTTCATATTAGAGATGGTAGATTTTTTAGTTACAGTTTCTATCAAGTTAGTCTGAGATATTGAAGAAGTTACTTTGAGATATTAAAGAGAAGAGCTTGAAAGATGGTAGATTTTTTAGTTACAATTTCTATCAAGTTAGTCCGAGATATTGAAGAAGTTACTAGTCTATTCCCATAAGATCTTTGATATCTCATCACTCTTCTCTTCTCATCATCACTCTTATTGGGATCTTTGATCTATCATCACTCTTGCTTAGCTATTGGGAGCTGTTAAAAGCCGTTGAGATCACATTTATTTGTGAAGTAAGAAAAAGAATAATGAAACTTTCTTATTTGTGAAATAAGAAAACCTTTTTGTATAGTGATTTGATTTGTGGATTTAAAAAAGTTTTTATGTTTTATTTTATCTTAATTCTACCTTATAATCTCTTAAGAAGAACCCTATAATCTCTTAAGAAGAAGAAGAAGTAGATGTTTTTATTAAACATATATAAAAAACAAATCTAAACTTGTATATGTTTAATAAACCTAAAATAAAGATGGATTTAGGTTATATTTTTTTTATTCATTATGTTGATAGGTATTTATAGCTTCGAATTTGTGGTGGATTACCATCTATGCTTTTTCCAAGATTAATAAATTGATCATGGCACTTAACTTGTGATCTATGGTTATTCATCCCCCACAAGTTAAGTCACTATACTAGTATAAAAAATAAAAAATAAATATATTTACTAAACATCTAAAAAAAAAAAATTGGGCACAAGCCATGGATGAATAAATAGAATGCATTGAGAAAAATCAAACTTGGGAATTAGTTGATGTTCCTAAGGACAAGGATGTTATAAGCGTGAAATGGATTTATAAGACCAAGCAAGATGCTGATGGAAATGTGCAGAAGCACAAGGCAAGATTGGTAGCAAGGGGATTCACTCAGCAACCTGGCATAGACTTCAATGAAACCTGTAGCACCTGTAGCACGAATGGACACAATCAGAACAGTTTTGGCCATCGCAGCACAAAAGAAATGGCATGTTTATCAGATGGATGTTAAGTCTGCATTTTTAAATGGTTATTTGGAGGAAGAAGCATATGTGGAACAACCACAAGGCTATGAAGTTCCAGGACAAGGACACAGAGTATATAGACTGAAAAAGGCACTCTATGGTTTGAAGCAAGCTCCTATATCTTGGTACAGTCGCATTGACTCATACCTCATTCAGAATGGATTTCACAGAAGTGAATGTGAGCCAATGTTGTACACAAAGATCAACAAGGAAGGTAATAAGCCAATTGTCTGCCTATATGTAGATGATTTAATATTTACTGGTGATTTTGGCATAGAGGAATTTAGAACAATCATGGAAAGTGAATTTGAAATGACTAATTTGGGGCTTATGAAGTATTTTCTGGGCATTGAAGTCCAGCAGACTGAAAATGGTATATTTATATCACAGTCAAAGTATGCAAGTGATGTCTTGAACAGATTTAAGATGTTAAATTGCAAGACAGCTCCAACACCAATGATAACAGGTTTGAAATTGAGCAAGGAAGGTAATAAGCCAATTGTCTGCCTGTATGTAGATGATTTAATATTTACTGGTGATTTTGGCATAGAGGAATTTCGAACAATCATGGAAAGTGAATTTGAAATGACTAATTTGGGGCTTATGAAGTATTTTCTGGGCATTGAAGTCCAGCAGACTGAAAATGGTATATTTATATCACAGTCAAAGTATGCAAGTGATGTCTTGAACAGATTTAAGATGTTAAATTGCAAGACAACTCCAACACCAATGATAACAGGTTTGAAATTGAGCAAGGATGATGATGGATCCAATGTAGATCCTACGCTGTTTAAAAGGCTCGTTGGTAGCCTTATGTATATTACAGCAACAAGGCCAGACATCATGTATGGTGTCAGTTTAATCTCAATATTCATGGAGTCACCAAAATAATCTCATTGGCAAGAAGGTAAAAGAATTCTGAGGTATGTAAGTGGAACAAAAGACTTTGGTATTTTGTATTCAACCTCAGAAAATTTCAAACTCATTGGATACACCGACAGCGATAATGGAGGCAGTATAGATGACAGAAAAAGCACATCTGGGAATACATTTCATGTAGGAATAAGTGTTGTATCATAGGCTTCAAAGAAACAACCCGTAGTAACTCTCTCTTCAACAGAAGCAGAGTATGTAGCAGCTACAAGCGCTGCATGTCAAGCAGTTTGGATGCGGAGGATGTTAAGTGATTTGTCGCAGAACCAGCAAGAACCCACAGTCATTTATTGCGACAACAATTCAGCTATCGCACTATCAAAGAATCATGTGTTTCATAAGAGAACCAAGCACATCGACACAAGGTATCATTTCATCAGAGAATTGATAAACAACAAGGAAATCTGTTTAGAATTTTGCAGGTTTGAAGATCAAGTAGCAGACATATTTACAAAACCATTGCCAAAGGACCCATTCTAATTTCTGTGAAGTTGTTTGGGAGTGACAAGTTCTGCATAGTGAACTATGTTATGAACAAAGCATGTTTCAGCTCTGAATATTTTGTAATATTGTATTTTTGTTTAATGATCCCCATCCGCTCATAATTAAGGGGGAGTGTTGGAAATATCATAATTAATGAGCTGATAACGTATCTGATATGCGTCGGCTCTGTCAAAAGTCAGTCAGTCATTTTGTCAGTCTGTTTGCAGCCAATCCGGCTCACGGCAAGTTAGTATTTTAGTAGTCGCGTTTGTATTCCGCAAGATCAGATTTTCTTAGGTAGAATTTATTATAGTCTTTATTGAAACCCTGTAGCTTCCAAGAGAAGCGTTCTTGAGTTGGTGATTATAAAACTCTATAAATGAAAATCACACACAGAGGATTAGATAGAGATGAAGAAATAGAGTGAGAGGAGTGAAGAAGAAAAGAAGTGAAAGACCCACGAACTGTATGAAGAGCCCAAGCTCTGTGAATGTAAAAGATTGAAGTAAAATCTCACCTCTCTGTATTGCGGAAAAGTTACTCTGTCTTACCGTGGTAATATATAAGTTCTTAAGTTATATGAATTCATTCTCAAGAATGTTAGTTTATGCATGAACGTGCATCTATTTCATATTGACCTATGTGAATGATTGTTTACATTTACGCGCAGTGAAAGAAATCAATATTTCTAAGTATTTCATTGTGGTGAAAGTTCTATTTTAACAAGGAGTAACTACATAATAAGTTTCATTTAGATGTTTTGGTTCTCATATTTTAAGGAGAAATATTTTAAGATAAAGTTTGTTTAAGTTTGGGTTATGCGCAGTTATATAGGTATGCAAAGTTAACTTGTGCGTAGTTAATCTTTGTAAAAGTTAAAAGAAGTTTTGAGAATTGATTTGTATAAAGTGTGCAGTCCATACAAAGTCAAGTTCCGCAAAGATAGTGAAGTGCACAATTATGCGAAGATTCAACTGCGCAGTAGAAAGTGGAATCGCGCAATTAATCTCTGCACAGTAGAAAGTTAATCTACGCACAGTAAATAGGTGAAGGTGAATCACGCAGTTAATTTCCGCGCTGTTAATTTGTGAAGTAAAGTGGAAGAAAAATTAAAGCAAAGTATTTGCTAGGAACAACACAGTCCCTTAGCAAAAGAAAATAAGATATTCATCATCTACGCAATTAATTATTTTTAACTGCGCGGTGCCCCCCTTTTCCCTTGATAGGGCATGTCATGCTAAACTCCAATTTCACAGAATCGGGTAATGTGCATGTAAAAGTCACATGAGCATTCAAGAAAAATTTCACTAATATGTCCATGCTCTGAATCTCTTGGCGTTGATTTGAAATGTTCATAAAATTTCACTAATATGTCCATGCTCTGAATCTCTTGGCGTTGATTTGAAACGTTCGTAGGAATAGAAACTTTGTACACAGTTTCTAGGCATAGAATTTCCACTTTGTACGTAGCAAGCAAAACTTTTGTGGGTTCCTAGGCATAGAAACATGCAATTTCCAGCATCGAGTATGGGAAACATCAATAGAAAAGTCCCGGAGAATGTCAACATCCCAATTGCAATCATAACCTACAAAACAGAGCCATCGTTTATTTCCTAAGTGATACAGAATAGACAAGTTTGGAGGACCAGCTCCAAACCGACATGTTTAAGCTCCTTTTCTTATGAGTCACTTAACCAGAAATGTTTCAAAAATTTCATCTCTAGCATCCCGAAAAGAAAACCTATGTTCCCGAGGATAAGTAAGTCTGGATAAAAAAAAAATTAAAAATTATCTTGTCATGGTCTGTAAGATGCCAAAGAGTGAACTTACTATACTGTTCAACTCGGTGTATGCATCACACACAGGCTTTCAATTTGTAATCCTTTCAATTTGCCACAGTTTGCAAAGTACCATTTAAAGTCCCCCCCAACCCCTTGCACTGTACTAATTGTTCCATCCACAAGTATCACCAGATCTCGATTAGAATCGGTTAGGTTAGGTGAATGCTTTGAGCAACAACAATTGCCCAACAAACATAAAATTATGTCGAGTGTAGAATTGGGGAATATGTTTCACGGTTAGAGTTTCTCCAATATTGCCTAGATGTGTATGTAAAAGTAAAATGAATTTTATATGAGTTGCTAATGCATCAACAAATCAAGAAAATATCTCATCATGTGGTTAGAGGGAAGGATAAGGAATTCTAGAATCTAACCTTTTCTTTTGAGAGGCACTACAAACTCATAGGATCCAACTGGGAGTTTCAGCTTTGTCTTCAACACTTGCAAGTCGACCCAGTAGAACCATATGGTGTTCTCACGGGCTATGAGATATTTACAAGTAAAAAGGCTTGGCATCGACCAACATTAACTGTTATAAGAAGCACAGATACTCTGGATCCCCTGGCTGATGCAGCCAGATTTGCAATTGCACTAATTCTTCTCCCATTTCTGACATGGAAAATTTGTGGCAACCACCTCATGTTTCAAATGTTTTGAATCCTTAGGGAGGGGTAAATGGGGAGACTTGGACACCTCAAATGGATGCTCCTCATCCATTGACTCTAGATATAAAGTCTCCCAATTCACATCTCCCATTGCTACGACTTTTATATCTTATCTTCATCAAAATTCAGCAATAACACCTTCAACTTCTCATTGGATTTATGACTTTGATTCCTCAAAATCATTGAAACCCTCGGCCACTCAAATACATCCAATGAAATATGCCGTTAATTTACAACCTTCCTCTCCCCACTACTGTTCTACTTCTGAAAACTTTGACCTATATTGGTTTCTTCTTTTCATTTCAAAAACCAAAACAAAAACGGTGTATTTGTTAAGCAAAAAATTTAAAGGAACAAGAGGATTCAGAAGGCTAGCTGGTTCTCAAATGGATTGAATTGCTATCAAAAACAGGAAAATGTAGAAGGTGAAAAAGGTTAAGCTAGCTGGTTCTCAAATGGATTTAATTGCTATAAAAAACGGGAAAATCTAGAAGGTGAAAAAGGTTATGCATATGATTAAAACCAAGCACAGTTTCAGCCACAACAATGTGCAATTTGAATTGAACCATTTTCATGCTTGGGATTGTTAATTCCCTTTTCTGAACCTATTTCCCAAACAACAAAGGAAAACCATTAAAATTGCGAACATCGGTACAAATGTCCACTAGAGCTGCAGGGAACTTCGTGAACACGCCAACAACACCAAAAAACACTGTAGAGTGGCATGAAGTACAAGGAACTTCGGCGTAATTAATGTACACTGGAGCGGAGGGAACTTTGTGAACATGCCAACAACAACAGAAAACACTATAGAGCGGCAGGAAGTACAGGGAACTTCGACGTAAGTAATGTACAGTGGAGCAACATGGAACTTCGTGAACACGCCAACAATAGCAGGAAAACACTGTAAAGTGGAGTTCAACGCTTAGATGCCGTGAATGATATCAGATGAAACCACAAACACCCTTAAAACCAAGTGAAATAGAAATTGACAGGACAGGACGCATGAACCACGAGCATAACCAAAACCGCTGAAACTATTGGAGACGTGGCAGCATTTCATTCGCTAAATGAGCGAAGAATCTAGCTACAGGAGCATGGATTGTCTTTCCCAGAAAGAACGCCTTTAGCGTAAAAATTAAAATTATGGAACCTCAACCTACTCCCAAATTTGAAATAATACGCCTATCAGTAACATCACTGTCATAAGAAGCCAAGTTCACTTCTGGGAGAACAGGCTAGAATCACTATGCACATGTTTATTTTTGGGTCATCGTAAAGAAGAAGAAGTGCCTTTGCTGCCACGTCAAATAAATATAAAAATTATATCATGGGATCTATGTTTTCTGGGTGAACAGGCCAGAGTCGCTCTTTTGTAAAGAAGAAGTGCCTTTGCTGCCACATCACATAAAAAAATCAGTTCATGGGCACTCTATTTTGTTGATTTTCCAAAGTATTCATCTGATAATTAGTGTACTTTCCATCCTGCTACACAGTCGATTCCATAGATAACATAATAATAATTTTGCATTTGCTAACATTGATGTTTCATGTAAATTGATACAACACAATTTATTACACATTATTAATCCTTGGCAGAAAATTAAGTAAGCGACCGCAAAACTCCAACTGTTATTTGATATTCGAAAAAAAATTACACTGTGCAGATTAATGGGCTAACAAGTGTTCAATTCTTGAATGCCATATTTGATGTGGATGTGGGCAGGACTATCGCATTCATTACTATAATTAAATCATAGTAAACTCCAATGTATGCATAGTTAATGGCATCGAGCATGGGAAAATGACACCTCCACCACACAAACTTTTGCAGCGTAATCGTTTAGAGTAATTGTAATCTATTGGCGTTGACTACCTATTAGTTTAGGTTGACTCAAATGCAATGTACCATTTTAACCAAAGTTTGAAATTAATTTTTTGTTAAATAATATAAAAATCAAAATTTTCTACAAGCTTATTTGGATTAAGCTTATTTAGATATGGGTATTGGTAATGGCTCCTCTCCCTCTTTAATGCACTGCCACAGCCACCGTCGTGACCGCTTTCACTACCACCGCCATGATAGAATGCCATCGCCTTCATAGTCCTCATGTCATGCCCACAGCCTTCATAGCAAGGATAAAGAGCATCGGTTGCCTCTCCCTGCGTTCTTCGAAGGCCAGACTTCTCCCTTCCAAATTACAAATGAAGGGATGCTTACAATTGCATTGTTGCTGTTAGATGGAACCATGTACGCACACAACATGGCATGGAAGCAACTCCAAATGTAAGTGCATTCTTTGTAAATTTTCAGTCTCTTTGACTGTTTCTTTCAAGGCTCTATGCAACTCCAACGGTAAGTGCATTCTTTGTAAATTTTCAGTCTCTTTGACTGTTTCTTTCAAGGCTCTATGTAAAATGTCTGTTTCTTTCAAGGCTCTATATAAAATTTCATATTCCTTTTCATGTCCATGGATTTTGTTGCAAAATCCTAAAAGCATGCTCAGGTTTTCCATCATTTATCGGCATAACAGATGATTAATGCAAAACATCTATCTAGATCGATCTACGGACTCAACCCTCCTACCAAGACTAAGTCCCACTGCTGCGTGCAGGATACGGTTGCTGCATGGTCAGGGAGAAACTGTGGTGGTTGGACGCTCTGGCCGAGGGAGAAGTCACTGAGGGCGGCTCAGGAAAAGCATGTAGCAGGGCATTTGAACAATTCATCCATGAATTTCTGAAGAAAGTCAAGCAAAACAATGGTGGTGAATAAATATATTATTCCTTCAATCAAAGCTTAGGGATTTGTTTTCATACCTGACTTGTTCAATCTTTAACAAAGAATTCTCCATTTGATGGTGATAGTAATTTAGCTATTTATTTCACGATTGAGTTGAACATAGCTTTCAATGACACATTGGCAGCTCTGTTCAGACCCAGTGAATCAATTGTGAAATTTTTGAACTTGTGTTGTTCATTGAGAGCAATCCATTGCCTCTACCCAAAAACCGCTTGCCCAAAGACGATATGAAAACGCAACCACATGCAGACGCTTGCAAGACACTTCATTGCTATTGGTATTGCAGATGGCCTAGGTATCTTTAACAACATTGACATCTTCAACAAGAAGTTGAGTAGATAAAGTTCAAATTCCTTAGCATTGTATGTTTCATTGAGAGGAGTTGTGGCCGCAAAAATTGAAATACCTCTTGACAACAAAAAGCGATCCCTCGACATATTTGCGACTCTAAGCCCAAAATCCATGTCAATCTCTGGAACTTCACCTTTCAATGAAACAAATCGCTCTGGACTTTACCCAAAACGTCTTAAAGAAACAATAGAATTACCAAAACCTTGACTGCAGAATTAAATTCCAGCACTATTAAATTCATAACCCGACAGCGGATGATCTAGATTTTGTGCCGAGTGACCAAGTAAAATAAACAGCATGGGCAGAGGTAGCAGTCATTGATTCAGCAACAGAATATGCTTGTTTTTGTGATATCCCAAGCATGGCTCTGAGATCCGGCTAGCCACTTTGCATTGAAGAGGATGTCTTCGACACATGGATCAATCCGCTTGAGGAGTTCCACCAAGTCATTGGTATACTAGTATACTAATTTGTTTGTCCATGCTCCTCCAATCCGTTTGATAACTTCATGATGAACACAAAGCAACCATGACAAGTTATTGTGGCTTGTGATTTTTTGAAGGAACCAAATGTAAAAAATTTCCCATTACTATAATCTGAAGTGGCACGTTGAAGCATGCAAAGCCACCTGAAAGCCACATACTTGGTCTTTGTATGCTACATAACTACATATTAAACTTTTCTTAGCCTTAGCCAGCATGTGAATTTTGGATTCCAGTCAATTGTTTGTTTGCTATAATTGAATTGAATATCATGTCGACTTTCACATTGGGAGATGCAACATTCCAGTCATTGCACCAAACGAGGGCTTAGTGTTGTATGATACAGTCTCCATTTCGCTGCATGGGTAAGATGTGCGGCTCTCCAATGACTTGGGATTGAAAAATACAAATGACAAATGGGTTTTTGGAGGGTCGAGCCATGAACAAATGTTTGTGTCAAATGTTTTGGAAGGTTGAGGCATGAACAAATGTTTGTTTTTTTATGAGAAGAACCTAATCCTGTCAAATGTTTTGGAAGGTCCAAGCATGAAGAAATGTTTGTTTCTGATGAGAAGAACCTAATCCCATCAACAACTCATTTTGATGAGGTGATGGAATACCTATCCCATCATAGTCTTTGGTAGCGGATTCCTCTGAAGCTAACTTTTTCACTCAAAATCACAATCGGTGTTTCACTTCATAATTGGTTATGAAAACTACGATCAAAAGAACCTAATCCATACGTAGAATTCAAAGAACACAACGTTGCTCTGACATCTTCTATAAAAAACAACTATACACAACTACTGCCGGCAGGGACATCGTCGCCACATGCAGTGGCACTTGTTTGTAACTATTTTGAAAATAATTGTGGAATGCTAAGATTTTGGAACAGTGAAGGTGGATACACAACAAAAAAATCCATGTTTTAGCATCACAAGTTAGCACCACTTACATTTTGTGGTGTTAAGGTGGTGGTATTAGCACCACTTATCTTTTTATGGTGTTAAAGTCGTACTATTAGAACCATTTACATTTTGTGGTGTTAAGTTGGGGGTATTAGCACCACTTACATTTTGTGGTGTTAACATGGTGTTTATTTGTTAATATTTTTGGAAATTGAGTTCTTCATCATTCATGTTAACAGAATGCCACCTTGGCAAGTATCATAAAGTAGTGTTATGCAATTACTTGTCACATATACATGTAGGATTTAATTATGAGGATTTACACCATAAACATAAATAATTTTATTGTAAATAACTTAATTCAATAATTTTTTGTTTTATTAATTGGAATAAATAATTAAATATTAATTTATGAGTTTTTGCACCACAATCACAACAAATTCAATTATTTATTTCTCTAATACTTAAAAAATAAATTCACATGATTCATTTATGAGGCTTTGCACCACAAGTTCACAAATAATTATTTTGTAAATATATCAATTCAATTATTCATTGTGAATATTATTTAAACAAATACATACAACAACCAATTTTAATTTATTACTATTATAAAGTAGTAATAAAAATTATTTGAGTCGAAATTTAATTATTCAATTAAAAATATTTAATCATATTTAATTTCTTTAGGGAACTTAGTTTCATTATTAGGTTTTTAGCAAAAGGCATTGCTCTCGTATGCATGGTCATGGTCAATAAAAAAACTTCTACCTAGGGTCCTAAAAGAAGCTTTTAAAATCTAGGACCAAGAAAGACACCTTAAAAGTCATGACCACACATATTCCTAAGAGTATTCTTAGCATGGGCATTCACACTATTAAAAGGCTTTAATTACTAGGGATAGGTCCAACGGTCATCAACATGGTTGAGAGAAGAATCCTAGGCCTTAGGCTAAAGGAATCCTAAGTGCAGAATGTCATGTTGGCAAGTACCATATAGTGGCATTAAGAGCATATTTGTCACATGGACATGTACAACCATAAACATAACAACTTCACATATAATTATTTTGTAAAAAATTAATTCAATTTTTTTTCATTCAAATAAATGCTCATGATGAATTTATGAGGTTTTACACCACAATCTCAATAATTTCAATTATTATTTATTATACTATTTAAAAAAATAAACTCCCATGATTCATTTATGAGGTTTTGCACCACAAACACAACAAGTTCACAAAGAATTAATTTGTAAATGACTCAATTCAATTATTCATTATTATTATTAGTCAAGAAAATAAATACCTGTGATTCTTAATATTGACAATAATTGAAGACAACCATTTTTAATTTATTACTATTATAAAATATTAATAAAAGTGATTTGAATTGAAATTTGATTATTCACTAGGGTATATTTTTATTGATATTATAAAGTTTCTTGATGGATATTAGTATCATTATTAGGCTTTGAGCACAAGTGTATCAAATCCTTCGACATGTTTAAGGGAGGAAACCTCTATCGTGGCCCTAAAAAAACTTTTAGGAATTTAGGACAAAGAAATATTATCAAGCACGTGTCTTTCTAAGAGTATTCTTAACGTTTATGTGTGGACGTTGATGCCACTATAAGGTTTTGATCACTAGTGATAGGTCTATTGGCCCTCAAACTAGTTAAGAGAAGAAACCTAGACCTTATCCTAAATGAATCTTCTAGGCATGTAGGGATAATAATGATTTGTTGATCCAACACAAATGACTTTTCGAAAATATATATGGCCTTATAATAGGGATAATGGGGGGAATTGGAGGAAATAAAACTAGGTATAAGACTTCAGCGCATAGACATGATTAAGAGAGGAAACTTTGGCCTTGAACCTTAGAGGAAACCTCTAGACATAGAATATTAACAAGTATACGTCGAACCACAACATAAGAACTCCTAAGGGTGTCATTGACCTAATATTGGGGGTATTAATGTAACTAAGAGGTTTTAAGCACTATATATGGGTGTTTAGGCCCTCAACGTTTTTTAGGGAGGAAACCTAAGCCTTAGTCTCAAATAAAAAAATTCATGCATCCAAGGCCAAATACAACATCTCGAAACACTACACGTGACCTATTGGGGGTATTCTTTACCTTTTAGTGAGGAAATCAACACCATTATGAGTTTTTGCTAGTATATATGGGTCTTAGGTTTTTGTATATTATCGTAGGAGGAAGCTTGGGCCTTAGACCCTAAGGAAGCTTTAAAACACACCCATGAACTACCAACACTATCCTTGGCATCTAATTATTCATATAAGTGACACTGGGTATGAGAACCTTGGACATAGCCATGGGAGGAATCACATGAATTAGGCACTAAAGGAAGGTTTTAGGCATCTCGGGCTAATATAGATGACTCAAACTGTCACATAGGAGATCATGCAATGTATAAGATATCATTAATATTAAAGTGGGATATGGGAGGAAACATGTGGTTTGTGCAGTAGGGATGGGTCTTAGAAAATGGTTTGGGAAGAAATTGAAAGAAGTATACCCTAACATAATATTATTGAGGTAATTGGAAATTATCAAGGCCATGAACCATAACATACACCCTGTAAAGTCGATATTTGGAATAAAAGTCAAATATGGGCACAATTAAGAGTTTTTGCATAGTGGGATAGATCTCAATGCCTTGAGATGTCATAGGAGGAAATCAAGAGACTTATTTAGGTGTCCCAAGGCCTTGGTAATGATATTCTAGGGAATAAGACCATGAATTTAGTGCTAAAGAAAGCAATAAGGAATCCAGATCCATTGAGACAATATGTATCTAGGTTTATGGCCTTGGACATGGTGAACGAAGGAGACCTAATCTCAGTCCCTAAAAGAATATTCTAGCCATCAAGGGATAAGAAGGTTGTCTCCACCAACCACACATGGCCTATCGAGAGTATCATCAACCTATTATTGAAGATGTGGTGTCATTAGGTTATTTTGAGTAGTCTGTGCATGTCTTGGGGCCTTGGGAGTGATGTTCTAGGGACAAATTGCATGCCTTTATCCGTAAGTAAATCATTGATGCATCCAAATCCATGAATAATGTCTCAAATCACCATGCATGACTTTGCAGTGGTATCCAGTGTATTATGTATCTAGGTCTTGTGGACTTGGGGCCTTCGGCGTGGTTAATGAAAGAGACTTGAACCTTCAACCATAAATGAAGCTTCTAGCCATCCAGGGATAAGACATTTGCCACCACCAACTATGCACAACCTCCTAATGGTATAATTAGCTTATTCTTGAATATGTTGTTACCATTAAGTGGTTTTGAGTAGTATGTACATGTCTGAGGGCCTTGGGAATGATTTTCCAGGGAAGAAGACCATGCATTTGGCCATCAAGCAATCATTAAGGCATATAGAGCCATTAACACTACCTAAAAGAACCATGCATGACTTTGGAGAGGTATTTATGGAACTATGCATCTAGGTCTTATGGCCTTGGAGCCTTGGACATGGTTAGTGAAGGAGCCTTGAATCTTGAGCTCTAAAGGAATATCCTATCCCTATAGGGATAAGAATATTTCCTCCACCAACCACGCATGACCCCTTAAGGGTATCGTTGACCTATGATTGATTATGTCATTTCCATTAGGTGGTTTTGAGTAGCATCTACATGTCTCGGGGCCTTGTGAATGATGTTTCAAGGAAAATGACCATACCTTTGTCCCTAAATAAACCTTTGAGGCATCTAGAGAAATGGACAATGCTTGAGGCACCATGCATGGCCTTAAATGGATATTTGTGCCACTATGTATCCATGTCTTGGGGGCTTGGGGAATTGGGGCCTTGGACATGGTCAAGGGAGGAGACGTGAACCTCTAGCCATAAAGGAATCATATATCGATCCAAGGCTAAGAAGATCACCTCAACCAACAATGCATGTCCTCTTTAGGGTATCATTGACCTATGATTGAGGATACTAATTCCATTATATGGTTTTGAGAAGTATGTAGGTGTCTTAGGGACTTTCGAATGATACTCTAGAGAATAAGACCATGCCTTTGGCCCTAAAAAAAAATTGAGGCATCTATAGCCATGAATAATGCCTCAAAGAAACACGCATCATTTTGCAAGGGTATCCATGGAGCTTTGTATCTAGGTATTGGGGCCTCGAGGAATTGGACATGGTTAGTGGTTGAGACTTGAACCTTGGGCCCTAAAGAAATATTTTATCCATCCAAGGCAAAGAGGGTTTCCTTCACCAACCACAAATGGCCTCCTGAGGGTATCATTGGCCTATGATTAAGGATAACGATTCCATTAGGTGGGTTTGAGAAATGTGTATGGGTATCAATGTCTTGGGAATTACATTCTAGGGGAAATACCATTCCTTTGGCCCTAAAGAAACCACTAAGGCATCCAAAACCATGAAAAATGCCTTAAGGTACCATGTGTGACTTCTCAAGGGTATTCATGGCACTATGTATCCAATTCTTGGGGACTTGGGGGATTGGACATGGTCATGGGAGGAGGCATGAAGCTCAACACCTAAATGAATATTCTAGGAATCTAGGGCTAAGAAAGTTGTCTCCACCAACCTCAAATGACATTTTGGGATTATCATTGGCTTATGATTGAGGAAGTCAATGCCATTAGGTGGTTTTGAGAAATATGTACATGTATCGAGGTGTTGGGAATGAAGTTTTAGGGTGGAAGACCATGCCTTTCGACCTAAAGAAATAATTGAGACATACGGAGCCATGAACAATTCCATGAAGCACCATACATGACATTTTGGGGCTATCCACGACACTATGTATCTAGGTATGGTGGCCTTGGAGACTTCGACATGGTCAATGGAAGAGACCTAAACATACGACCCTAAAGGAAGCTTAGGTATCCATCCATGGCTAAGAATTTTTCCTCCACCAACCACACATGGTATGTTAAGGGTATCATTGGCCTTAAATGATTGGGGATGTCAGTTCGATTAGGTGGCTCAGGGCCTCAGGAATGACATTTTATATAAGAGGACTATCCCTTTGGCCATAAAGAAAGTATTTGGACATCCAAAGTCATTAATAATTCCATAAAGCACCATACATGGCTTCGTAGTGTATCAATGACACTATGCATCCAATTCATGGGGATCAGGGCATTGGACATGGTCAGGGGAGGATACCTCAACCTTAGTCCCTAAATGAAACTTCTATCTGTCCAGGGATAAGAGGGATACCTAAACCAACAACACATGGACTCCTCAGAGTATTATTGGCTTATGATTGAGGATGTTAGTGCAACCAATTATATGGCTTTTAGTAATATCTATGTGTGTCAGGGCTTTGGGAATGATATTCTAGGAAATGAAACTATGTGTTTGGCCCTAAATTAATTCTTGGGGAATTTATAGAAACAAAGAATGCATCAAGGCATATTGCATGAGTTCATAAGGGTATTCATGGAACTATATATCTAGGTTATCGACCTTTGGGACTTGGACATGGTCATCAGAGGACACCTGACACTCAAGCCTTAAATGAATATTCTAGCCATCTAATACTAAGGAGGTGGTATCCACCAACTACACATTGCCTATTCACTGTTTCATTAGCCTATGATTGAGAATGTCAATGCCATAACTTTATTTTGAGCATTATGTAGTTGTCTCAAGGCCTTGGGAATGATGTTCAAGTGAATAAAAACATTCCTTTGTCCCTATATAAATCATTGAAACATTTAAATCCATGAACACTACCTAAAGCACCATGCATGAATTCATAGTGGTATCTATGGCACTATGTATCTAGGTCTTATGGCCTTGGGGCCTTGGACATGTTTAGTGGAGGAGATTTAAACCTCGGGCTCTAAAGGAATCTTTCACTATCTAGAACTAAGTAGGATTCCTCCACCAACCACAAATGTCATGTTGAGGGTATCACTGGTATATGGTTTAGGATGTTTGTGCCATTAGGTGCCTTTGATAATTATGAAGGTGTCATAGGGCCTTAGGGATGGCATTCTAGGGATGAAGATCATGCTTTTGACTCTAAAGAAACCATTAAGGCATCTAGAGCCATGCACATTTACTCAAAGAATCACGCATGACTTTGCATGGGTATCCATGGTACTATATATGTAGGTCATGTGGTCTTGGGGTCTAAACATGGTAATGGAGGAGACATGCAACTCAAGCCCCAAAGGAATCTTCTAACCATCTAGGGATAAGAATTTTTACCCCACAAACAAATTGTGGTTTCTTGAGGGTATCATTGGCTTATGATTGATGATAATTGTGCCACTCTGTGGTTTTGAGAAATATGCACATGTCATCGGGTATTGGCAATGGATTTCTAGGGAAGAAGACCATGCCTTTGGTCCTAAAGAAATCATTGAGGCATAGAGAGCCATGAATAATGCCTTCAAGAACAACTTTCCTTTAGTGGGGAAATTCATTCCATTAGGGGTTTTTAAACACTAATAATGGGACTCAAAGCCCAGGAAATGGTTAAGATACCAACCCTTATTCCCTAAATGAATCTTCTAGTTATCTACATCCAAGAACAATTCCTTTAACTACCACACATGAGCTATTAATGGATTCATTTGCATTTGAATGGTCATTTGGATTCAATTAGAACTTTTTGAGCTCTAGGTATGGATCCCGAGTCCCTTGACATGGTTGGAAGCTTGAGCCTTAATCCCTAAAGGAAGATCCTAGGCTTCTAAGGCAATGAATGACACCTCAACCCAACACACATGGCCTATGTCTGGGTATATGCATGGCATTAGGTGGTTTTTAGTATTAGGCATAATTCTCGGGGCCCTAGAGATGATCAAGGGATGAGTCCCATGTATTATATCATAACTGATGTTTTGAGGCATTTAATTACTAAAGGATGCATTGAAGCACCACGCTTGATCTCCAACATAATCCTTTCCCTCCAAGTGGGGATGTTAGTTCCTTTAGAATCTTCACATAATTAGATATGGATCTTGGGGCCTTGACATGTTTAGGGTTGGAAACCAAATCCATGGCCACTAAAATAAGGTTCTAGGAATCCAAGGCTAAATGAAACCTTGAACCACCACTCATGATCTCCAAAGAGTGTCCTTAGCCTACAAGTTATGGGGATATCATTATCAATATGAGCTTTAACACAAGGCATAGGATTTAGGGCCCTATACATTCTTAATAGACAAAATGTGAAATTTATTCCTTAAAGGAATATTTTAGGTGTCAAAGGCTAAGAAAAACACCTTGAAGAATCACTCATGACCTCCTATGATATATCTATTTTTAAGTGGGGAAATGTGTTCCATTAGGACTTTTTAAGAACTAGGTATGGATGTAAACACCCTAGACATGGCTAGCAGAGAAAATTAAGACTTGGGTTGTAAGGGAATCTCATAAGAATCCAAGGTCATGATCGGGGCCTTAAGGAACCACACAATAGGACAAAGAATGATGTCTCAAACCACATCACATCCATAGGCTTCCCCCAATGGATAACATCAAGCTAAGAAGATAACTCAATCCTTAGTTCCTGAAAAAAAAATTAGGGCTCAAAGAATGATAATGGCACCTTGAACCACCATATATGACATCTCAAGGGGATATATGGCTTTCATATAATTATATTCAAACAAAATTAATAGGTTTTGAACACCAAGTATGGGTCTTAAAGCCCTACAAATGGTTAGGGGAAGAAACCCAATCCTTAGGCCCTATAAGTAACTTTGAGGTCTCAAGGGTTATGAATGAGTCCCTAGACCACTACACACACCTATCTAGGGAATATTTAACTTATAGGCGGGGATATAGAGAGTTTTTGGAGGTTTGGAGAACGAAACTTGCATCTAGGGATATAGAAATTGTCAAATGATGAAACTTGGGCCTTAGGTCCTAAGGGAAGCTCCTAGGGCTTGAGGGCCATGATTAAGGCATCAAAAATAAGATTTGTATTTTGACTATAGCTCATTGTGTAAGCAACATTCATTTACATACTAAAGAAATTGGGTATGTTTAATCTTGATAAAAAAATCCAATCATTTTGGATTAAATGTTTTAATGTTTTAATTTAGAAAGTTAATAAAAAGTCATGGTCATAATTCTTTCATCCCGAGGTTTGCATCCACTCAATGTTTCTTTTAAAATCTATATTTTGTGTTTCTCTTTTATCCATACATTTTCATTATAAACATTATTGTAATATCCCAAATATCTCTTTTTATTTTTAAGCGATAAATTATACAACAATTATATTCTTGATTTCTTACATTTTAAGGGGTCCCTTCCTACCTTTCATTAAAAATACCATTATGATATATATTATGGAAACCCTTTATTGTTTATGTTTTTATCCTCATAATTCTCTACACGGATTTGATTTTCTTTATAATCTAGGAAGCTTTTATTTAAACATTACTATTATTTACATTATACCAGAATCATTTTAATATTATTTTAAGTCATTGCATATTTAAAAAGCAAAAGGGTCTATTGTTGATTCTTCTCCGTATTTCTTTTATGAACATTACACAATATATATGTATATAATACAACATATATACATATAATGCCATACATTTTTCACATCAACCATACTAGACGTCCTTACGTCCTTGTGATATTTCTTATGGTATGATATTGAGCTCATGTTTTTGTATTATGGCATCGGTTTAATTCGTTTGTACCATCATTATGAGGTTAGATAATGTGTTAAGTTTGGAGATTCAATACATCATATAAAATCAAAGTTATTAAATATATGTTTTACTGATCAATTGATTGTTGGATTTAACTTTGGAATTTGGCATCCTGTGATTTACGCCGGCCCTCCAAAAAAACATAAATGTTATGTACTTTCTTGCTCATATTGAATTTTGGTAGATGTGATGGGAGCCATGTGGCTTAAAATTACATGTCATTGAAAAATCTGGCCTCAGCCAGCTGTGTGATGGCCTTTAGGAAAGCGTTGTGACATTCATTTTTACCAGTATGCTTGATTAGGTTCATTTCTAGCATTCTATGGGATTTTTCATTTGATTTTCCTTTCAATTGAGTTCACAATGAATCGAAATAGGGTTTTCCAAACTTCCGTTCTCTAGTGGAAAAGAGTAATGGGTGTCGGCATTGAATTTTCAGAAACCTTCGCACAGGTATGTGTTTTCTATGCTTAAAGGGTTTACTCAGTATTTACGTTCTCTAAATTCTTTTATATCGACATTTACCTTTATTGTGACTACAATGCAACAAGATAAATCTCTTTCTAGTTTCCGAAACTCTCATAGCTCGACTCTCCTTCTGGTTTAAGAATAGACCTGGGCATAAACAAATTATGCTCATGGTATCCAGTAAGAACTATACCATTTAGGAAAAGTGTTTGTTTTTTTTTATATTTCTATTATATTACTGTAGAAGAGAAGGATAGTCACATATTAACCCCAATCCATTTTTTTGCATGGTAATCAAATACTCGACTCTGGATTTTGCATTACCCACATTAAATATTGGAGACAAAACCAGCTATGCCTCTTTGTATTTCATATGAGTTAATGTGGCCTTCCCAGGAGTTTGCGCTTTGCCTGAAGTTATTTTGTGGCTTAACCATCACTTAGAAAGGAAATCATTCTGTATGTTTCATGTATTATTTGCTTAGGGTTTTGGTTCTATATCCAACCCAATTCCCAGTTATGTGGTATGGATATGTGAACAGGGCATCACCTTGAATTTACCTTATGACCTCTGTTCACATCTCGGCCTTCTGGCATTGACATAGTTTAATAATTCTTATATATTAGAAATACCAGTTTTTCTAAGTTGAGCTCTTAAGGGCCAGAACCCTCCTGTCTCATTTTGTCATACATTTATGACGTGACCAGGTCTCAAACCCTAATATTCCATTTGCACCTAATTTATACAATATGCAATGGTTAAATGTTGGCGGTTTTGTTGGTATATATATATATATATATCTTTGTTTCTAGAAGAAATGAATTCTGCATTTGGACATAATTTAAATTCTGAGTTTTCTTTGAAGAATACTCTGCATTTCTTTTGATGATCTACCTAGCATTTAATCAAAGGATGTTTTGTTGTATTTCTTACTTTAGCTAGAAATGAGTTATGGATAACAATCGATTTTAATTTAAGAGAACAATTACTATAACATTATCTGCATACACTTAAGAAGTATAAAGATTCAAGAATAAAAGCACAAATTGTACTCTATAGGTTATTCATCAAATCTAGTGAGAATAATTTAGCATTTAACTGAATGACAACAGCTTAGTCAATAAAAGGATATTTTGTCAATACAACAATAATATAAATGCAACTTTAGAAGGGTTAGAGTATTCATGTCATATTTGTTAAATTCTGCAAATCCTTGGGAAATCATTAGAATAGTCTCACCGTCCTCCTAACCTTAGTACATAATGCCCTAGACACAATTGATACATTAGGATAGTTTGGTGTTGTATCCCTTTAAATGCTTGAGAAGTAGAACTTAAGAAAGCTTGTCATCTCTATTAAATGGTACATCATGCCATTTTATGTGAAACAGACACGAGTTGAATGCGTCCAAATTTATATTGGTGGGGCCTTCTTTTCAGGTTGATGGTAGTGTGATAAAATGTGTGAAGTGCATCTGAGAATGAATTTTGGAAGGGTAATTTAATGTATCATGCATGTATAAAATATCATATGTTTATGAATAGTTGGCCATCTCCCCCTTATTTTGAAAATAAAAGCATATATTAACCCTTCTTTGTATAGCAAATTGTTTCTAATGTTTCTTTTATTTCGGAGGGTATCTTTTTCCTTACCCTTCTATGACGTGCTAAAAAAATATTTTTTGGGAATTGATGTCATCAAATATGTTCAACTTTATTCATGGTAGTAATCCTGATTGACAAATTTGATGTTGTACATTTGAGTTGAAAGAAGATTGAATAGAAAAAAAAACATCAAAAAATATAGCATTGTGATTAGAATCCCATTCAACAAATTTGATTCTGTATATATCAATTGAATGAATATTAAATAGAATACAAGGAATTAGAGGAATTTCCATGCCATTAGAATCTAGTGTCCTGCCTGCTTCTCTTTTTTCTTTTCACTGTTCTAAAATATTGATATACTATCTAAGTAACGTAACTGTTAAGAGTTGTAATCTCATGTGTCAAGTTGGTTAGTTAGTTGAGTCAATAGTCCTAAGTTAGTTGAGTTAGTTGTTAACTAAGACATTAGTTGACCCATGGTATTCACTGGCCCATAGTATTAGCCAGTTGTTTTGAGTCTTATGAGAAACTATATATATGTGTGTTTAATAATGAGAAGGCAATCAATATGCCCTTTGTGTTTCCTCTCTATTCTGTGTCACTGCAAACTTTATCATGGTATCAGAGCTGACGGCCTGATCCTTAGAACTTGGTTTTGGGTAAGCCTTTTCAGAAACTGGAGAGCACACACACACACGACTGGAAGTTGCAGCACGGGACGGAGACGGAACACTTGGGCCGCGACAAATTTTTCTTTTTCTTTTTTTCCCCATGATCCACTAAAGTCGTACCCCGATCCGGTGAAGTCGCACACTCAAAAAACCCCTGAAGAGACCCTGTCGCACTCCCCCTTAAGGAAAATTGCGACACCTGTTGAGCTGTCTCACCCTTCTTGAAGGAAAACTATGACGCTATCTCACCCTGCCTGAAGACAAAGTGTGACGACCATCTCACCCTTCCTAAAGAGAAACTGCGACACTGTCTCACCTGCCTGAAGAGAAACTGCGACGCTGTCGCACCCTGAAGAGAACTTGCAACAACCATCTCACCCTGCCTGAAGAGAAACTGTGACATTGTCTCACCTTGCGTGAAGACAACCTGCGATGCCCATCTCACCTTGCTAGAAGGAAAATTGCGACGGTAAGCCTTTACTTATAGAATTTTGTCCGTTGCACCCTGACAATGCACTGTGTTAGTTAGCAGCCCGTGACGGTCAATTTACCAGTTGTCATAATCCATGGCAAGCCTGAACATGAAGCTGATCTCAAGTCCAATGTTGAACGACAAGAATTATGAATTCTGGTCTATCAAGATGTAGACCTTTTTACAGCTAAACAAGTGTTGCAACATGGTCGAAAAGGAGTTCACGAAATAGACGACAGCTACTCTCGCTGCGATGACGAATGCAAATAAGAAGGACCTCGACGAAAGTAGAGATCGGGATCTCACTGCGAAGTGGTTGATCCAAAGTTGCATTGAGGAGTCCATTTTCCCACGGATCGTTGGAGCTATGACCGCACATCAGGCATGGAATCTCCTCCAATCTGCATACAAAGGTACAGATCGAGTCATAATGGTAAGACTCCAAACCCTTCGACTCCAATTTGAAAGTCTTAGATGAAGGACACAAAAACTGTCGACCAGTTTATGACTAGGATTTCTGGGATTGTCACGCAATTCCAAACCTATGGTGAAGCCCTAGAGTAGAAGGGTATTGTTGAAAAGGTACTCATATGCCTCACTAAGAAATTCTCTATGGTGGTTACTGCCATAGAAGAAGCTAAGGATTTGTCGACATTTACTCTAGAAGAGTTAATAGGGTTGCTTTTGTCTCATGAAGCTAGATTCAGTCAGGAAGACGAGTCTCTGTCTCATGCATTTAGCACTCAGACTTCTTTCAACAGAGGTCAAGGTCGAGGAGGAAGAGGAAGAGGCAGAAGAGAAAGGAGTTCTAATTCCACAGAGGATAGAACCGCCCATGAAAACACAGATCATTGTGAGCATAGTCATAACCCTCAGAACCAGAGGGGAAGGGGAGGCAAGAGATGGAATAATAGGTCCAATGTCCAGTGTAACTACTGCAAGAAATATGGCCACTATGAATGTGACTGCAGAAAGAAGCAAGCAAATCAGAACAGTGGCAAAGCAAATGTCTTCAATGTTGAAGAAGATTCGTCAGAAGTTATGTTTCTGTCATACCAAGCTACTGAAGAAGAACATCAATCAGATGTGTGGTTGCTAGATAGTGGATGCAGCAATCATATGTCAGGTAACAAATCATTATTTTCCGATATACATCCATCTATTAATTCAGAGATCAAACTGGGTGATCATTATCTCGTTCCAGCTCAAGGCAAAGGTACAGTTCCTATACTTACCAAACAGAATGAGAAGAAGTACATAACTGATGTATTCTATGTTCCAAATCTTAAGGTCAATCTGATCAGTGTGGGTGAACTTATTCAGAATAAGTATGATGTTAGGTTCATTGATTCCTACTGTGATGTCTATGATAAAGCTCCTAGTAGAAGACTCCTAGCCAAAATAGAAATGACCAAAAATAGAATTTTCCCACTCAACCTGAGGAGTGCTATCCTGTCATAGTCATATGCTCATACTGTCTCCAGTCAAGACGAAACCTGGTTGTGGCATTTTAGGTATGGTCATCTACCCTTTCAGAGTCTCTCTCATCTGCAAAAGCAATCCATGGTCAAAGGATTACCAGTCATGAATGAATAGTCAAGTTCTTGTGAAGACTGTATTTTAGGGAAACACTAAAGGGACAACTTTCCCAATTCTACAAATAGAGCCAAAGAACCTTGAACTAGTTCACACAGACCTATGTGGACCCATGCAAACCCAGTCTATAGGAGGAAGTCAATATTTCCTAACATTTATTGATGACTATAGCAGGAAAGTCTGGATTTACTTTCTCAGAAATAAGTCAGAAGCTTTCTCTAGATTCAAAGAGTTCAAAGCATTGACTGAAAAGCAGTCAGGTAAACCACTCAGAATACTCAGATCAGATGGTGGAGGTGAGTATGTCTCTCATGATTTTGCAGAGTTTTGTAAGCAGCATGGAATCCAACATCAGTACACCACCGAATACACTCCACAGCAGAATCGAGTTGAAGAATGGAAGAATCGGACCATCATGAACATGGCCCGAAGTATGCTATTCTAACACCCCAAAATTTATTAAGTTTAGTTAAGTAATGAGGAAATATTAATAGAGTATATATATTATTTACAATAATAAATTAAAAATAATAATAATAAAGTTTAATTAACAATTAAAACTTAATTATGTTAATTAAACATGATTAGGAAAATAATGTGCATGAAGGCCATTTGGCACTCATGCATAATACACTTTATTTATATTAAAATTAGAAAATTATGCATAAATAGAGGAATTGGGGTTGATTGAGGGGGGATCATTGAGGCTCTAATTCTTTGTTGGGAGGTCTTGGTCTGAGTTGCTGAGTCTGGATACATTTTTTAGAGGGTTTTATGGTCGCAGTGTGGGGGAGATGGAGGGATTCTGATTCTAATGACTAGCTGGCTTGGTATTGTTGAGTGAGGGCTCGGGGGCTCTCGGTCTACCACTGAGAGGTTGGTTGGGAGGAGAACAATCCCCTAATTTGGTTTTTCCAAGGGTCGCTACCAGGTTCCTATGTGCTTCTATGGTATATCTGTAAGTGCTAGTTCTAACAGGTACGCCTTCCACTTCCTATTGAGAATTTTGTATTTAAATTCATAAAATGGGTTACATATTAGTAAAATGATTTTACTTATGTTATTTTCGAAAATTATTTTTGAAATTAACAATATTGTTTCATTATTATCCCTTCTTTATTCAGAATTTAGGTTTTTTTGTGATTAATATTTTTGGGGCTCTACATTTGGTATTAGATCCATAGGCTCAAATACTTGGGCCTTAAGGGCCATAACCATGTATGAAAGATTTAAAAAAAAAACTGAGTTTGAATTTCGCAGTGGAATTAGTAACAAGTTTGAATTTTGCACTGTAATAAGTAACAAAGTAACAGAACATGATTAAGACCATGAAATATTGAAACAGAAAGGTTGATAATCCAAATAAAAACTGCTACTTGTGCCTCTCATCACACTTCTTCCTTGCCCTTCCCCATTTGACACAAGGTACTAATTTCATGTAAGTTAAAATTATTGCATGCATAGGTGATTGCATCATACTTTCTCCACATATGTCATCCCTAGAGGACTTTTTTGGTTTTTTTAGCGAATGCTAATTAGCTGCAGCTTCAACAATTCAATTGGGAAAATATACTTATGGGATTTTAATGCGAGGAAAGACCAACCCCTGGCAAGCAAGACCGATTATCCATATCATACCTTATTGGAATATGCTTCATTTATTTATTCTCTTCATTTATTGGAATATTTTAGAGGGCCAATTTCTTAACTCGAAATCTAATCCATGCATAGAAAATTTAACCTACAAACTGTAGCCTTAGAATTGTCAATTTAATAATTATGCAGATTTGATGTGTTATTAAAGACAGAATCCTTCTAGAAATTATAGCCATAGGAAACATTGTTCTGGCCTCAATCCACCATTTATTCCCATTAGCATACTATTAATTCACCTGAGCCAATGAATTACTGCTCGAAATTTATTGACTAGAATCCACCAAAATTAATTCATCCTTGAGCAAAAGTCCTATACATATAAAGTTTCTACCAGATAAAATTACATGAGTTTTTTTTGTTTTTCCCACATGTTTTATGCCAAGCTCAACATGACACCACTGCAGAGTGCCAGCATTGGTGATGTGGGCCACTCCCTGGTGTACACCATGCACCTTACGCGACAGGCATCAAATATGGAAGAAAATCACAAATTCCAACAAATTTCACCTTACAAAAGTGATAGAAATATGTATAAGCCAATTTGTGATGAATTCAGCATGCCAGACTTCAATTTCATTTTAGATCATTTTCATTTTCAAGAATGAAGCGAAACATTGGAAAAGCCCAGGACCACGCTGAATTCTTTTCTACAACCAGAAAATTCGAATAATGAAAAACACCATTTAAATAATAATAATAATAAAATAAATAAATAAATAAAATATCGAAAGATAGATCATTGAATAAGGAAAATTTGAAATTGATTTAAACTAAGCCTCTAGAGCTTGCTTTAACTTTTAAAGTGTCTGCAGTATCCACAAGATCCATTTTACATGCAAGCTGTAATTTCTGTGGCTGATTGCTCCACATACACCCAACAATAATAGACTCAATTGTTTTAATTTTTATTCGATAACTTATAAGAAGAAAACAATATACACTAATTAAATCTGAAATTAGCCTAAAACCTAGTCTATAAGACTACAATATTTATTACTCTGTTGCAAGATATATCTTGTCCTTACCAAATACAGGGTATACAACTATTTTATTTTTATTTATTATTTTATAACTGTTACTTATAGAGAGTGACATCAACTGTGTTATATATATATATCGAGACTATAAACTAAATTTTCCAAGTCTCATATGTTATAATTACATGTTATATTTGCATGTAGTTGAAATACTACAAAAGGACTAAAAATGCAATAGATAAGAGACTCAAAACCTCTGGAGTGCAAATTCTGAAACAAGAGATGCTTGTTGTGCAGCTGCACTGTTTTATTGTCTGGCATTTCCGGGGAAAACCAAAATATACTGGCGTCGCCCAGACATTAACTGTAGACCTTTCGTGTGTTAAAATGACGTGATATCAAAGGTACAACGAACTCCATCCGTAGGTAATCTGGAGGATAACCATCTACAATGTACATCATGACATATTGATGACCCGGGCTTAATGGCAACTCATTTTTTTTCTTAGTGATAAGCTGATCACACACACATATATATTTGGTTTGGTTTGATGAATGTCTGTATGTATAAATATATATTACATGTTATATTTAAAAAAATAAAAATAAAAATAAATAAATCAATATTTATAAATATGTATATAATGTGTTTATATAGATTATTTATACATAAATTTTTTAAGTACTTGCCTAAATACTAAACCAACACAACGATTGCTAGTTCATCATACTTGCACTAAGTTAAAAGTAACTAGTCAACTTGGAATTGTAATACACCTTAAATTCGATACACCATATTTCACGGTGGATGGCGTGAGGATTATAGGTCACCTCGTTAAGTGCCATTTGGCACCTGTATCCATCACAATTTACATGCAGTCGGGTAGGTAGGAATCCATCCCCGAGAGCATTTAAGAGTGCAGTTAATGCACTAATACAACAAACCCTGGTCATATCACAACGTTTTTCGCGTAGTATTAACAATCCCACATCCCAACCGTCGGTTGTTTATTTAATTTATTCATGGTTATCTGCTTTTATTGTATTTTTATTCACAGTGGTTTTCTTTTACGTAAATTAAATATAAGAAACTAATAATAATATAATATTATCTAAATATCCTTACGGTAAAATAATATTTTATTAAAGCATTTGGCTATATGGTTTAATATAGCACTTTGACAATTACGAGCTTTTTATTTTACGAGCATAAAATGAATATTGTAATTTTATCTTAAATGGCAGAGAATTGATTTGAGTGCTGATGTCCCTTGTGTAAGGGCAGCCATTGTAAATTTTTCCAGCAAGCGCGTCGAAGTGCTCCTTCATTTTACTGTAGAGATTATGGATTTCAGAGGAAGAGAGTTGGACGAAGGTGGTTAGATGAGAGAGAGAGATTTTTTATGGTCTGTGTATTCACCCTTGAGCCTTCGAACTTGACTTTCTAGCTCCTGAAGGTGAGCAAGGATTCCTGAAGGCGGGATTTCCTGCCGACGGGGAGACTTTAAGTTGATACAACTATTGTCCATCCCATGCTGGGAACCCAATTCTTGATGTTGGCAGGCTCACTGGAATGCCCGGTGGGCAGAAAGTTGAACTGTCCCACCCATAATTTGACTGGTGCCCAGTTCCAAATTGGGCCAACTCTTCCCGATTCTAGGCTCATTGCAGAGTGCACAAGCAATTGGCTGCACAATTCCCCCATTGTTTTGACCAGACCCCATCTCCAACTGAGCCCAACTTCTTGCAATTATAGGCTCTTCGACCCTGGGCAGACCGCGAATGAATGTTTGAGCCGAACCACCATGCGCTTGTCCAACTCCACCATTCCCCTGGCCCTGGACTACGTCGAAAGCTGACAGGTAATGCTTCACTCCAATCCCACCAGATCTTTCCTGAATGTTCTTCTTGCAACGTCTGCACTGCAGTGAAGACCCCTTATCCTCCATATCTAACCTATGAAGAACCAGATTGCAAACCCAAATAGCTACGTAAAACTCTTGAAAATTCCAATTCTCTATAGAGCGAGTGTGCATAATGACGAGCACACTGTCTTGCGTCTTGTTATAGGGAAAAGTAGAGGGTGATGTTAATAAATTCATGCATGCGGAGCAGGTTGGACGAGACCGGTGGGGGCGAGAGGTGTTCTTGGAGTACGCGGGAGGCAATCGGTGCAGAACGGGAAATCCCAAGGCAATCTTGCCATTAAACCAAATCAAAAAATTGAATTTTACATAGTTTGGGTGGTGGGAATTAAGTGTTAGTTTTTCAGAATTTACTTCAATCTGATCTAGGATTTTAACTGAGAGAACAACATGTACATCATATCAATCATGGACACAATAATGCAAGCACACAAGAGACACAGAGTTTACTTGGGGAAAACCATAAAGGTAAAAAACCCCAATAACTTCCTCAGAGATAGATAGAGCAATGATACAACCCAAGCATAAGAGATATACATCTCCTAGCAGCAGCTTCTCCTCCTCCACAAGTGCACCACTCTCCAAAGTGTGTGTGTGTGAGAATAGAATGATGAAATAGAGTGTCTCCCGCACACTATTTATACTTGACTTGACTTGCCTAATAATCTTTACTAGGTCGGCCTTAGCTTAACCACATAACATAAAGCTAACTGGGCCGACCCCCAATAGGGTGGTCTAATAACACTTTGACCCACATGGCCGACCCCCAATAGGGTGGTCTAATAACCCTTTGACCCACATGACTTATACAGGGCCGACCCCAACAAGGTGGTCTAATAACCCATCAAGTATAAGTTACGACACTTACAATATAAATGACGACACTTCCGTATAGAGGAATAATAACATCTCTATAGGAATACAATATACATATATGTGAAATACATTCTGAAGTTACATATACATCAACACTCCCTCTTAACTAGAAGGTATTTCTCGACACAGGTCTTCTAGCACAAGTCTTCTTCTCTGGATCATCATCAGCGAATCATCGTCCTCATCACTGTAGCTGCTATCTCAATCAATATCCGATCTACTCGTCATAGGAAGTTCTGCAGAGCCAGTCCTTTTTCATACTGGATGTAGGCCCACCACCTACAGGTCTTCATCATCACTGGCCATACTGTGGAATCCTCAGGACTTATTACGTGAGTCAACAAAACCTCGAAAGATCATCCCAGGACTGATTACAAGCACACAGCTCAACCTATCGGATCTCCCAGGACCTTTTACATGCTACTGCACAACCTGTCCACGGCCACAAAGTATCATCCTGATACTCATGATCATCGTTCACGAAGCACAACCCATAAGTGCTCTTCCTATCTACAGCACTACCTGCCCAATCTGAATCAACATAACCCTGCAGGTTAAACTTTTGATTCACATCATACTTGATCCCATAATTAATTGTACCCTTTAGGTACCTCAGAATATGCTTTACAACAACCAGGTGAACACTCCTCGGATCCGTCAGGAACTGGCTCAATGTGTTCACCGCAAAGAAAATATCTAGTCTTGTGTTCGTCAGGTACATCAAGGACCCAATCATCTGACGATACACAGTGACATCAACCAGATTAGATGAAGCATCACACAGAAGCTTCAAGTTCGATGCCATAGGTGTGGCCATGTCCTTGCAGTCCATCATCCCGAACCTCTTCAGGATCTCTACTACAAACTTCCCTTGTCCAAGGAATATTCCATCTACACTCTACCACACCTCCATACTTAGAAAGTAGTGCATCGTCCACAAGTTCTTCATCTTGAACTCAGCAGCAAGCTTCCACTACGTTTCGGCAATCAATCTATCCTCACCTGTAACAAACGGGTTATCGGCATACAAAAGTAGTATCACTGGATTTCCTTCCTCAACCTTGTAGTAAAGGTTGGAATCCGCTTTACTCTTGGTAAAGCCCAAACTGGATAGAAAGCCATCTATCCTTCCATACTAGGTCCTGGTTTCCTGTTTCAAACCATACAGGGATTTCTTCAATTTGTACACATGTGACTCTCGGTCATGTGTCTCAAACCCGAGTGGCTGCTCCACATACACTTCCTCTTCGACTACACCATTCAAGAAAGTTGTCTTGACATCCATCTGGTGTATCTTCCATTTCATCACTGTAGCCAGAGCAAGTACTGATCTAATGGAAGTGGATCTGGCCACATGAGCAAAAGTCTCTATGCTGCCACCTGCAGCATGCTTGATCTTCTAGATCTGCTTGGAAGTCACAACAGACTTCCCTTCTGGTCTTCGGTCTGCATCCCAACCATCATTCTTCATGATCGACTGGTACTCCTCGATCATGGCATTCTTCCCGAATCCTGGGAACTTCAATATTTTTAATATCTTCAATATATAACTTTGTTGTTGAACAAATGTTGTAGTCCTTCTTTTGTAGGTGATGGTATATGATCTTTCCTACAAAACAAGTTAAATTGCATGATTAGAAAACATCTCATAGTTTTCAGAACAAATTCTTATACATAAATAAATATGCCATACAATCATGCAATTATCTTAGCCAATGCTTCAATGCAACATTTATCCATATCCCGTAACTTTCTAGATGCCTTCCAATCTCTACCAGAACATTGTTAAGAGTGTGCACAACTCCCAACATGTCAACAAAGAGGTTTCATTCTAGATAAGTAGCAATGGAATGTTGTACAGGGCCATAGGCCACTTACCCATTATATGCATATTAGTAGTATGTTGTTCATTAATGCAATTATTCTAATATGCCAAAATACACAGCCTAATTCTAGGAACATCAGTATATACATCATTGAACAATATTATTTAAACAATCAACTATGCAAGAAATGATAATTCAAATACTTATCTTTGTTTGGTTGTTGGGTGGAATCCCTCTGAATCTTTGCAACCTTTCTGCAATTCCATTATGATGTGGATTGTGAGAAGTGGTCGACTCCCTCTGAATATCTGCATCCTTGCAGAAACTACTGGAGTGTGCTCCCTCTTGATCTTTGCTTCCTGGATTACCTGTCCTTGAACTTATATCCATCCTCGATCACTATGCATGCTTACAAGTATCATTATTGTGATATCCTCGAGATCTCATACATAATCATACATTTATTAGTATATTCTCAATACTATCAAAACACAATAATCTTAAGCATGTATAGTCATGATCATTTCAAACAGAAATAATAAGCATTAGTATTCGAGGACTCTTATGGTTAGTCATATCATAAATTAAAGTAAGAAACATAATATGTCTACACCCATGATTACTCAAACCTATACTTTCATGACTCTTCTGGTTAAGAAACATAATATGCATACACCCATGATTATTCAAACCTATGAATTTAATCATTATCAATCATGCCATGTATACTTATATAAGAGATCCTATCACAAGGTAGGATTCTAACTTGATATAGGAAAAACATACCTGGATTAGTATGTTAGCTAGTTATGTCTAACATACCACATGATGTCTTCTTGTTCTCTTCAATTACTTGTGCTAGTAACCTGCATATCTCATAAGTTAACCATTATAAAACCAAGTTATACATACCTCGTAAATAGATCTTCTATGTGATCCATGGCAATGGATGAACCTTTGTCTTCATGTCACCATGGTCATATGTTCTTGAACTAGAACATGATTTGTCTTTCTTGGTGTACCTTTCATGTTAGCGGACAACATAAACCTCATACAATACCATAATGCATTAGTACAATCATAAGTGTCAACACCCTAATCAATGAATATCTTCTATCATGCATTCATAATTTTATTAAGGTGATACGACAAGTCTAAAATTAACCAAAATTGTACTAACCGTAATAATATGAAGACAAACATACCATAAAATTAATTATGAACATAATTCGAAATATACCTAAATGAGTCATACCTGTCGAGATTGCTTGTAATCTTCTTATGTAAGGCCTCAACCTCATCTCCCTCTGAAACATGAACTTCTTCACTTATGCAGGTGACCAATCCATTCTCTTCTAGGATTAACCCAATCCACTTGATTTGCAGGAACTGGATCTGGAGCTAGATTAGGGTTTGTCAAAGAAACCCTAAAAATTCAAACTTTGAATTTCAAACTTCTGAAAGGATAGAAAGATGTGCCTTGATGAGCTGATCAAGCCGGTATATTCAAAATTTGAAAACTGCAAAGTTTCACCCCTCAATTTTGCCTTTGAAACTTTCGGATTCACTAGACATGAACCCGAACTAGGGTTTGATAAATCCCACCCTTCTTCCCAATCAAAAGGTTCGATCCAAAGCTCTAAGATTTTATTTTTCTGAGGAGCTTCCAGCCGTGGTCACAGATTTCAAAAATTTCCATTTTTGCAGAAGCCCTAATTTTCCACTTTTCCAATCAAAGTCCCGAACTAGGGTCTGATCAAGCCTGGCATTCTGCCCAACCAAAAATTCTGATCTTGGTCTCTAAATTTTGATTTTGATGAGTAGCATTCAGTCGTGGTATCCGATTACAAAAATTCCATCTTTCTCCGAAACCCTAAATTCCCGAAGCCATGAACGAAGGTGCTCAAAAATAATTTTGTTTTGACATAAATATGTACCTGAATGATTTTGGTGTAACTCCGAACTTTCCAATCCATAGGTTCTTAAAATTCTACCTATGATAGCCCGACCTGTCATCTTTCCAACCCCACCGACCTGTCATCTTTCCAACCCCACAGGTCTGACCTCAATTGGATTTTTTGAGAGAGTTATGCCAAGTGTCGTAACGTGACCTGTTTATGGGATAAAACAAGAGAGCAAACTTGTACGGCATTCCATGTGTCACTGGTTCCATTTCGGCCTCTGAAAAAGTTACCTGAGATAGTACAGTCCGTGCACTACCTGTCACTTTTTATGAAATTTCATTTGGAGCTTCCTAGCCCAAGTTATGACCTTTTTTCCTAGGTCACCTGTTTATGACACAGATCTGGAAGAGGAAGAAACCCTAGATTCTATAGATCATAAAACACAAAGTACAACGAATTAGAAGTTGTCCTTTGGACAAAAGGTACATGGGGATCTGATCTTCTACCTGTAGAAGTTTCAGATCTGAAAAATTTTCCAAAATCGATTTATAGCGAAAGTGCTACGATGACTGGTTTTTGCTAGATCAAGCCCTAGCATCATAAGTGCAACAAGTGTCATACATGCCATACCATGCCTTCTTTCAAGCTAGCTCTAATCTAGGATCTTACTTCAATCTGATCTAGGATCTTAACTGAGAGAACAACATGTACAACATATCAATCATGGACACAATAATGCAAGCACACAAGAGACACAGAGTTTACTTGGGGAAAACCATAAAGGTGAAAAACCCCAATAACTTCCTCAGAGATAGATAGAGCAATGATACAACCCAAGCATAAGAGATAGACATCTCCTAGCAGCAGCTTCTCCTCCTCCACAAGTGCGCCACTCTCGAAAGAGTGTGTGTGTGAGAATAGAATGATGAAATAGAGTGCCTCCTGCACACGATTTATACTTAACTTGACTTGCCTAATAACCTTTACTAGGTCAGCCTTAACTTAACCACATAACATAAAGCTGACTGGGCCGACCCCCAATAGGGTGGTCTAATAACCCTTTGACCCACATGAATTATACAGGGCCGACCCCAACAAGGTGGTCTAATAACCCATCAAGTATAAGTTACGACACTTCCGTATAGAGGAATAATAACATCTCTATAGGAATACAATATACATATATGTGAAATACATTTTGAAGTTACATATACATCAACATTAAGAACCCAAACCATGAACAAGATCATGAGGAGCAAGGGATTCATATGGAAGCTAGGGGAGGGGCTAAGGTACCCAATTGATGTTAATGCTAAGACCATTGATGATTGCTACGCCACAGTCCAAATTAGCGTCGATGTTCGCCATACTATATGCTTCCTTGTTGTTGTTTCTTAGAATGTGATGAAAGGAGATGGAGTTAAAATCCTTAGCCATGAAGGAGAAGAGATGCTGCAGTTTGGTGATGGGATTTTTCCGATTTTTTATCAGAGATCTGACTTCCTTGCTGACCAGCATGGAGTCCCCAAGGACCACTAGATTCTTGATATCATATTCGCTAGCTATTTCCATTCCTTTGATCAGGGCCTGCCACTCCGCCTCATTGTTAGTCCTTTTGCCAATTCCCCATGCATAATCTTTCTTTTTATTTCATTCAGAGTAAAAAAGGACTCCTCCCACACCTGCCAACCCAGGAAAGTAATAACTTAATAAGTAATATATGGAAAATATCTTTATGGATTTATATTTCCATATTTTGTGTTAAAAATATATATTTGATCATTTGTCAAGAAGAAAGAGTTGTGGTACTTAATAAAAAGGTAAAGTAAAAGTAATTTAAAAAGTTAGGAAAAGATATATATATATATATATAAAAGTTGTTGAAATTTTTTGGATAATAAATCTTGTAGTTAAAAGATTATTCAATACACATTGTAACCTGAGTGACCAATTAATATTATGAAATAAATCTATAAAATTAATGATTAAATTAGTTGATACTATCATTATTATTGGTATTAGAATATTAGTTATAGTAATAGGATTTAATTGGTGTTCAAATTTTAACCATCTCTATTAAAGATGTTAATAACTCTTATATATATATATATATATATATATATATTCTTTCTAAATAGTCTGAATTTTCGAAATACTCTATATATGAGTGGCTTGATGATAAGTACCATAAACGTGTTAAAAAAAAAAGGCTATCCACATAAACAATGATTATATGGACATTGTCACCTTAGATTCAAACACACTACATAACTAGTTGTAATTAGACTAATCATTACAAAAATAACAAGGACACGAACCACATTCTTAAAACTCATTACTCACTTTGTTATTCAGAACATTGTATATAGTTTATGCATGGTTTCACTTATTCCAAAAAAAAAGGCTATCCACATAAACAATGATTATATGAACGTTGTCACCTTAGATTCAAACACACTACATAACTAGTTGTAATTATACTAATCATTACAAAAATAACAAGGACACGAACCACATTCTTAAAACTCATTACTCACTTTGTTATTCGGACCACATTCTTGAAACTCATTACTCACTTTTTTATTCGGACCTCATTCTTAAAACTCGTTACACACTTTGTTATTCGGAACATTGTATATAGTTTATGCATGGTTTCACTTATTCCAAAAAAAAAGTAATGCACAATCAAAGATTCATTTATATATATATATATATATATCTTGACATGCACAAATAACTATATGATAAGTAATATATTTTAGGAAAGAGTTTGAGTCTTCAAGTTTAATCATTATATTCATATATATATATATATATAACCTAGTATAACTTGTCTCATTATATTCATATATATATATATATATAGAGAGAGAGAGAGAGAGAGATAACCCAATATAACTTGCTTTTTAATGTCTGAGTAAGTGGGCACCATCAAAAGAAGCTCACATACATCCTTCTCACCTAGGTTTCATTTCCACCAAGGATAGGAAATTAATATAGTTTAGTTGGAAGGTAGATATCCATGGAATAGAGATTATGTTGTGATTAGTGTTACAATTTGGTCTTAACCTTAGGTTAGGTCATATGTTTACAACACTGAGGTTTTTGGTAGCTAACCATAAATCTATAGAAACAAGAGACCTGAAGGAAACATACATTCCATTCTTTTATCCATTTCCCAAATCGGGTAGAATTTCTTGTAATGAAAAAAAAAATTAAAAAGAAGATTCACAATCCTAGTGAGATAAGGTTTTACCTTTCCATATCCAATGGTTTTGAATCTAAATTGATTAAGAATAATAGTGGCTTCCAATAGTCACCAACATTCTAGAGAAATATGATTGAATATACAAAACACAAATTGCATTTGTGTATTGAGATCAAATCAATCATTTGTTATATTTCGCTTAAATCAAATTGATTAGTTATGGAACTAAATTACTAATAATTCATAAGCCAAAGAAAATAAGAATTAGTAGTTACTTTGCATCTTCTCCTTGAGTGAACCAAATTTTTTTAGTATAGTAGAAGCATTCACGATGAACCCCACAAAATCACCCATCCCTAGAATTCAACTCGTGAATGGATTGTAACTAGTACTAAGTTTGAATAGTATATTTTGTCATTATCAAACCTCTAGAAAACTAGTGTGAGAATAATTACAACTAACCCTTTTATGGCACAACATGAAGGCGTTTTCAACTAAGATCTGAAGGTTTAAAATGTTGCATTAAATACATTTGAGAATAGGCCAACACCACCAACAACATGTTGGTTTAAACATTTTAAGTTAACTTTACTAGAAAACCCCATGTTGGTTTAAACATTTTAGTTAACTTTACTAGAAAACCCTTTGCTTGAGCTCTTGAAATAAATTTTGGATGCTTAAATTAGCATGAATATTTTATCTAAACAATGTGAAGAATTATTTAAAATGAGGCTCTATGATGTTTTTTTTGGAAGTTCTTGAAATAATATATAAATTAAATTTATGTACTGAAATGCATTCTAATTCCTTCTTCAATGAAAACACATGGCTCTCTTGTGATATCCTCCATTAAAATCCAACAAGCATAATATATTTACTTGTAGAGTGCTAACTTGAACATGGACATTGAGATAATAATGGTCCACTAACAACTACATTGATTCATGTTGACTCTGATTGTTATTATGCCTTGTTGCATGAGGCATGTATTATGATAAACAAAAGAATAATTACTCATGACACTACTACATTTTTTGCCTTTAGGGGGGGTTGTCTTCCGCCCCCAAAAGTGACCTACGGGGGGGGTTTGGTTTTGGGGGCGGTTTTGGCAAAACCGCCCCTAAAGGCACCGATGTTAAAAGTTTTTCCCTTTAAGGGCAGTTTTTTACGAGATTGGAACTGCCCCCAAAAGTGACTTTTGGGGGCGGTTTGTGACCCCCCTCATAGAGGTCTGCGAAGGCGGTTTTAAACCCCCCTCGTAGACTCCTTCATAGAGACCTACGGGGGCGATTTTGAACCCCCTTCATAGAGACCTACGAGGGCGGTTGTGAACCCCCATCATACAAACCTACAGGGGTGGTTTGGAACCCCCCTCGTAGAGGACTATAGGGGCAGTTTCAAACCCCCCTCGTAGAGGCCTATAGGGGTGGTTTGGAACCCCCCTCGTAGAGGCCTACAGGGGTGGTTTCAAACCCCCCTCGTAGAGGCCTATAGGGGCGGTTGTGAACGCCCCTCGTATAGTCCTATAGGGGCAGTTTGGAACCCCCCTTGTAGAGGCCTATAGGGGCAGTTTAGAACCCCCCTCATAGAGGCCTATAGAGGCAGTTTGAAACCCCCCTCGTAGAGGCCTATAGGGGCGGTTTGGAAGCCCCCTCATAGATGCCTATAGGGGTGGTTTGTAACCCCCCTCATAGATGCCTATAGGGGTGGTTTGGAACCCCCCTCGTAGAGACCTATGAAGGTGGCTTAGAACCTCCCTCGTAGTGACATATGAAGGTGGCTTAAAACCCCCCTTATAGAAACATACAAATACGGTTTGAAACCTCCTCTATAGCCATAATAAATCATAATAAAATATATTTTATTAAAAATACTAATATTGCAAAATCAATAGGGTACGGAGGAATCGAACTACCACCCTCCTGCTTGTAAGGCAGGCGCTCTACCATTGAGCTAGCACCTTTTAACAATATTAACAATATTAACACAATAAGAAAAGACAATAAGAAGATGAGCAATATTAACACACATATTGCATTATTTTTAAGTCTAAGAAAAGACAATAAGAATATTCAGGAGATGATTGTAATAGAATATCCACATGTACCAAAATATCTGTAGATTATCATGCAAGAGCAACCCGCTCTTTGCAATCCTTACGAGGCATAAGAACTATAATTCCAAACTTTTCTATTACTTACTAAAACAACAAAAATGTTGAAAAAATTTGCATACAATTTGTAGACACAAATTTCAATCATGTGATATGCATTTCATAACATAGTGCAGTGATTCTTATTGTAGGCATGGAATATATGCTAGAAAAATGCTCTCCATTGGCAAAATTGGCTAAGTATTGAAAAACGGGCCTAAGTTCCTTTTCATGCTCTCAAATCCAAAATGGCATATATTGAAAATGAATTCCTTCATAGCAAATCCAAACATCAAAAACTTTAAGGATACACGAAAATACCAATATTGCAATATCAATAGGGTATTTTCCAAGACTTTCATGATTACATCCAGGAATAGATAGAATTCTAACCCTAATGTACAGGTTTATCCCTTATGGAAAGAATTAAAATACATCATGTATATCTAATCCAACAAAGAAATAACTAGACATACTCGTGAAGCTAAGACAAAAATTCATAAATGGGACTAGGATTTTAAAAACTACAATTTACACATAAAGCAAGCTTGGCAAGGCCTGTGACCTTGACTACTTTCTAAATCCCACCGCAGGACTACACTAACTGTGTGTATATACATGAGAAGAATGTCACTCATCAACTTCAAAATAAAAGCAACTTTTTCCAACCCTGCAAAGCTTTCATAAACCTTGTCACTTTCTAATTTTGTTGATTCATCAAGATTTTCTTTTCTTTTTTCCTTTGGAGCAAATTCATCAACCTCCATGGCTGTTGTTGAACCTATGCATTCACCCTCCTATGTTGGTGGGATGATAGTGCAATATAACCTCTAAAAGTGTATCTATAACTTGTGTAAAGATATGAGGAATTTCCTTATGACCCTTGGCAGATTTACCCAGCCCATCATGCGGCTTGCTTACATGAGACACCCGACCAAAATCAACAGATGGAACTCCTGCTTCAGTCTGTCCATAACCTTTGTCTTTATCTTTTTCTTTGTCCTTATCCTTCAATTTATCCTTCTCTTTACCTTTCTCTTTATCCTCTTTCTCCTTTGACAAAATGATATTTGGCCTTCCTCCCACTGTCTGTAATTGACAAACCATAGCAGCAGCCTGCATAAAAATGATTGGATCTCGACAAAATGACTAGAGCCATAGACATAAAAAATGTTCGAGGAGAAACATGACCACCTTGACGATTTAAAATGTTCATTAGAGTCTGTTGTATCTCTACCTTCATGGCAATCTGAAGAGTCTGAGGATCCTCGAGAAGATGGTGTATAATCGCTGCTGCCACACTATCGAAACCTGGGAAAAAGCAACTTCTAGAAAGACTCAAAAGGGAAGACAATCCACCTCTCTCTAGAAACTGCATTGCCATGGAATGCAACTTTGTTAGTCTAGCACACAACTGAAGAACTGCCTTTACTGTAGCTGCTGGAAGGTGCAGCTGCAAATAGTTGCAAGAAATATTCATTACGCTATGTTGTTCATCTGTTGTTATGTATCCCAAAGGTTTTCCTAAAATATTCATGAATGGACTGTTGCCTTTGATGTTGTCATCCAAGGAAGACTTTTTATTGTTATCCATAGCACCTGCACCAGCTAAGGTTGTATCTTCAGACTCAGACACAACTGAAGTTCCTCCCATAGCTACAGTGTTCTAAACATCTGGAGTAAGCTGGAGCTTGCATTGCAGCATATGGTCAAGTATAAGCAGTAAGGCAGTCACCCACTTAGGAAATGAAACTTTTTCCCTTGTCACATAAATTGGCATAAAATTCATCAATAAGTCCAATGTGACACCAACAAGTCCATTCTCTGCTCCTATTTCTCTTGTACTGTTGTCTTCACTTAAAACTAATGCCAAAATATGAGAAATACTTGATAATAGACTAGTGTATTTTTCAGATCCCTCCACCTTACAAAGCTTTAGCTATTGAATGAGAAAGCCTGAAATAACTCTCAGACGGTATTGGCCTTTGTTTTGGCTGCACAATGTCACAATCAAATCAGTCATGGAAAAAGCAATGGCATCTGTACTTTGCAACAGATTCATACACGTGGTTAAGATATCCTCAACGAGGGGATTTTCTAGAGGCTTCTCTTCATAAGAAGCCTATGTTCTTTTTTCATTGGCATTGCCTTTGGGAGCCTCTGAATTAACTAGTGATAGGGAAAGAGCTTGGGCAAGTTCATCATCTTCTTGTGTTGGCTCCTCGGGATGACTGAAGAGCCACTCCATAGCCAGTTCAACACTATTTGTTTCAACACGCCTCAATGCTTCATCTGCCCTAGACCTTGGAAATCCCATGTCAACCATCATAGAAATGGTAGAATCATTAGGTGGATGACCTCTAAAACGTTGACCTGTGCTTCCAGGAACACCTTTTCTGCTTCCTTTGGCATCACCTATGGCAGAGTATACATGGGTAATAATGGAAAGCACAGAGGTAATCAAAGATGGACTGCAGCGACAAAAAATTGGATTGTTCCAGATAGGTAGGACAACATAGAGAACCTGAGCTTGTAGTGTGTGGACAAAAAGCCTCTGGGTCCCTTGGAACAATGAAAGACCCTCCAACAACTGGTTGCACTAACAATTGTGATGCAAAGGGCACAGTTAACAACAAAGAAGAATTCACAAGGTATTCCAAGATCCTGTAGTAGCTTCGTAATGTTTCTAACAACCAAGGAGCATGCTCTAGCTTGTCATTTTCATTCCCTTTGCCATTTTCAGTTTCCATTCCTCGCTGCGACATAAATGGTACTGTCCACAGTAAATGACCCGTTGCTTCAAAAGTAGTCAAAAGACTTTTAATTGTACCATGAACATAGAAACAATTCACTACTACTGTATTGCACATGTGCTTACGGTTGTCATATATAACTGTTGTCATGTCATCCACAACTTTCCCCAAGTACCGACACTTTGAAGAAAGTGATGATTCAAACTCAGATGAACTACAATTCTCATCCACATCAAGACTGTCATGAAATTTTTTGGCAAGAGAAACCACCACAGTCTTGGCTGCCCCACTAAGTGATCCCGCTTCATCACAGCGTCGATTGGGCACTACCAATACCTTCACAAGAGTCACATAGAATGATCGCATTGCAGATGCCACCTTATTCATAGTATCAAAGTCAAGGAGATCAGGTTATTTCCTTTTAATTTCTTGGGCTTGAGATGTTTCACCTGCACTTACAGAGCCTCCAATGTCAACCTCTGATGCATTTGCATGTCACCCAAGCCGACCAAGACGCATTCTTGAAATCCCTTCAATACTATGGTCCCTTCTTCTATGGCAATGCAATCCTGTTTGTATAACAGAAAGATATTCAGGTTCAATGGACCAGTGAGTAGCAGATCCATTCCTCATAGACACTAGGTTCACATACCGAACAACTGAAACTGTGTTGGGGTCACTGCCAGCTTCTGTACCTGCTGCATTTGGTGCCAAATTTCCAGTTGCAGGTCCCTATTCAACCTCTTTCTTTGCATCTACTTTTGAATCACTAACAAGAGATATCTGCCAAAGTATTTCTTTGTACACCTTCCCCACATGCTTCAGTATATCTGCATCTCCGGAACCAATTTCAGGCATCATTGTTGTTGTAATTTTCAGTAGATGTGTTGAAAAGGATAAAACACCCTCCAGACTTGAAAGGCATCTCAAAACTCTCATGCATTGTGATCCCTCAATATCTGCCAGCTTTGCTCCAGCTAGCAAATCCATGAATTCGATTGTAGGTTTCATGTGTTCTCTAAGAGTAGTGCAAACAGCCCTAGTGAGGGGATATGAGTGATGTGGTGAAAAGTTTTTAAATGCAATGGCAATATTCTAGCCACTAGCAAATGACAATGGTAAGAGAGGTAAATCAAATAGTTAAAGCATGACCTCATCATCCATTCTATATTTGGAAAATAAATCACACTAAAGAAGGCTGGTAATCAGCATCGAGAATGGAAAAATTCGTAATCAATGTCTTTGGAAAAAAGGACTTTCCTATATATACCCTTCGACTTTTTGTTTTACCTTGATGTAAATATAAGAAGTATGTTTCAAATAAAAAAAATAATTGTTGCCTTTGATGGATTAAAGGTTGTAGATTTCCTTGGTAGCATAATGATAATCAAATACAATGTTTAAAGAATGCATGCAAACACTTTGCAGTCCAATTTTGCATCCAGAAGAGGAGATGACAAGTAATCAGTTAGCAAGATAGGATGATGTCAGAATGAAGACAACTACAAAGTGTGTGTGTGTGTGTGTCTCTATCTTATGCAAACCATATGTTAGGTGTACTACATTTTTAGTGGGTTTCTTATTCTCCTGAAATGTAAAGATGGAAAGTGGCAGTAAGGACCCATTTTATTCATTTAAAAGGAAAAAGGGATTGCTCCACTTGAGGAGGATTTTAGGGCCTAAAACTCACCAGAAATTCTATTTTTGTTTTTAAATTTAGTTTTCAATTTTTATTTCCAATTTCGTTTTTGGCAGTCTGTGAAGGATGCCATTACAGCCTACATTCATGTAGGCAGCCACAAGGGCAAACTACAGGCTTGTAGGTAGCCACAGGGGTATCCTACAGGCATGTAGGCAGGCACAGGGTCAGCCTACAGTCCTATAGGTAGCCACAGGGTAAGCCTATAGGCCTGTAGGCTATGATGGCAGATTCCACAGGCTAACAAAAATGAAATTTAAAAACAAAATCTAAATTATTTAAATTGTGTTCTTAAATTTCATTTTTGGCAACCTGTGTAGGCTGCCATCACATCCTACAGGTGTTCAATTCGCCTAACAATTTTGGGCCAAGCACATCTTCTAGTTGCAGACTCATGGTTGTCAAATGAATTTAGTTGGTGAGAGTCACAGATATCTTTCTCAAGCCCCTAGAAAAGGGTAAGTTTGAGATGTTCAGGGAGAGGCTTGGTGTGTGAACACTTTCCTCACTACTAGGGAGTATTGGTTTTACCTATGTGTAGCTTGGACGGTGTTCTAGCTATGACACCCTTCTTCCAGCAGTGTAGATGGTAGCAACAGTGGCCCTTCTTCAGTAGTTCTGTACAACAGTAATTAGGGTGCAAAGACATTCATGGAGAGAGATAGGAGCTGCATGCATCCTCTATCCTGAGTTCAGTTCCAGTTTTCATGGTTTTTTTTATTTAGCATTTCAGTTTTAGTTCTGAGTTTTGCTTTATTTTGTAGTTGCATGCACAATTTATTAGAGGGCATATTTTCCTATTTAAGCAAGGAGCTCATGCATGTGGATTCCCAGTGTCAGTTAAGGATGAAGATCTCTAGGAGGATGCATGCTTGCATGCCTCAGTTCATCTCTAGTAGAGCTGCACTTCACTTGGTTCATCTATCCATGTGAGGACGGTAGATTAGGGTTAGGGGTATACCTTCAGTGGAGGTGCTGTCGTGAATGTGTCCAGATTCATTGTAACTTCTCTTCTTCCTACTCTATAAAGGAGAAGTAGGGCACACCATTGTGATGGTTGAAGAGTTTTAATTTTGAGCTATAGTATTCTACTATTTAGTTTACTGTTTTCATATTTAATATAAAAACAGTGTTGCTGTTTTGAGAGTTCAGATGAGTGTGTTTACTGTTCATGTTATCAGCAGTATGTGTTCATACGTTAGAGTACTCTTTAGATGTTATTTTTATTGGTGTTTTCAGTTTTAGATATCTAGGGCTTTAGGTTAAATTCCCAAGTGCAGAATCTACTTAACATGTTTTAATTTTTGACATAAAATACTTCGCTTCTCCTGTGCCCTGCCAGTGAACTTGGCCATTGCATATGAATAAATTGTGAGCATGGCACATATGCAAATTTTACTCTCCAATATTGGGTGATTTCTTTGTTTGCATCCTGCCTAGTTTCTCTTCCATATGTCCTCATCTTCAAGTAGCCAAAGCACATTCCCATTTTCTGTGTGGCTTGCCATCTATAAGTTTCATATTCTTCCATTGAATTCCCTGACCAACATTATGTTCCTTATGTCCTTAAGATCTGTTATGTTATTCATGATGCATATCTAATGCTCCTAATAGTCAATGCTCAAGTGTCAAGTTTGACCTTCATGAAATTTTTTAGCAGCTTTAAGTGTAGCCTCCTAAATTCACACACATTGAACATCAAACGCCTCCATGAATTGTATAAATCCATTGTACGCATATAAATAACGCAATCTCTATCCTCAAGGGTTTTAAATTCCCTACTCAACTACATGCTATTATAGCTTGAAATGACACCTCTCCGTCCGTGACGACACTTGCTTCCCTTGGTCGCATGACGACACTTCTTGAGAACAAGTTCAGTCACACAACGGGACATTTGTGGATGGAGGAGTCATTTGGGACATTAAAAATGGTTGAAATTACCTCATTCTTGACCCATTTGATGTATATGACCCTTAGGAACATTTTTCCAGACCAAACCATCTCCTGAAAATGAGCAGAAAAGCCTGTTTTTGGCCATTTTTCAACATGAGCGCGACTCCACTGTTATAATAGTAGCGTGTGTACACGACTTTACCTCATTCAAAGTAGCGCCCATTGCCATGTGTACGCGACTTTGTCTACTATAGGGTAGAGTACACACCTGTTTTGGTCAAAATCTTGAAATTTGAGTAAGTTAAGTTGGTTGGGAAACCTCTTGAGTGGTTGTAACTTCTTTTCCTCTTCCTCATTGACTATATAAGGAGGGTAGAAGGGTCATGTGAGGGGACTAAGCCCAATTACAAAGTTATGCTGGAGGAATGGAGACCCTCATCCCCCTCTCTTGTGATTCAGTTTTGGTAAACCCTAGTACAATTGCTTAGAGGCTGGGATCCTTGGAGAACGGAAGCAGGAGATCTTGAATCTAGGTTTCGTGAAGTGCCAAGCTTGGAAGAAGGTATAACTTTATGTACTTGCTTTCATTCATCAATAAAGATCAGACGTTCTTCTCTTTCCAAATATGACCTATTGATGTGTCTTATATTTGATTACAGTTCGATTATAGTCTGATGTCTTCTTCTATTATGAATATCAGTCTTATATATGTAGTCAAATGTGTTTGAGAAAGGTATCAAGTTGTTTTGCAGGTCTGGGCATTGCGACACTGGATAAGCATTGAAGAGCGAGGGAGGCAAAGCTAGGATCAACCTTCTGAATAAGGTTCCTACATCTCTAAACCCTAATCTCTTTATTTATTTGTTGTACTTGCAGAATGCTTGTAAGTCTATCTTTATCACCGTAAGTTGGTAGTTTCTCCCCTGAACTATAGGTGCATTTTCCCCACAACAGAATGGCGACTCCGCTGGGGAAAGCCTAACTGCTTAGGGGTATCCAAGGTCATTTCTTCAGTCTTGTTTGATGGTATTTGTTCATTTTCTTGATTAGGATCAGTTAGTAGGCTCTGTTTGACCCTCCTGGGCTTTTTACAGACCCTTCCCAACCCTTGCAAACCTTTGTGGACCCAGTTTGGGGGTTTTAACCCCGTTTTTTAGATTTTTTTCTTGTACGCTACTGTTTGTACCACACAGTAGCGCCCATACTGCTATGAGCGCTAGTTTCCTTCATACACAGTAGCGCCCATACTTCTATGAGCGATAGTTTCCTTCATACACAGTAGCGCTCAAAATCTGGGTTTGATTTTTTGAGTTTTTGGGTTGTAGACCCAAATCTGGGGGCTGTGGCTGCATTTTTTGGGGTCCCTGATGACCTTAGGTCTGAGTTAAACCCCTGTAAGTGGTCTCCCATCCTTGTACTGATCTTACATTCATCATTTGAACCTCTTTTGATCAATTTGGGCTTGTTTGGAAAGTTTAGGGGTTTGTTGACCTAAGTTGGGGGGTTATGGACCTGTTTGGTGTTTTGTACCCTAATTTGAGTCTGACTGAACTTGCTTGCCCCATTTTCCACTGGATTTGAAACCTATTGAGTCTTCTTGACCCTGTTTGTATCTATTTGAGTGAAATTTCTCTTTTAGATTGGTTTTTTATCCTCCCTTATGCTTTTTAGTTTTCTTTTGTAGTGAAAGCTCAAGTGTTTTGGCTGTTGTTCAAGACCTTGTTTGCATTGTTTATGTGTAGACCTAACTTTACCAAATCATACTTCTTAGTAGGTCATTTGCTTCGTTTGGGTCTAAAAGCAGTTTTTGTACTCTTTTCCCAATGTTTGGCATGCTTACATCAATAAGAATTTGAAAGTCATATTTGGTAGCTTTTACTGTTTCATAAAGAGAACCTGAAAGTTTCTTTGCTTTGCTTTGATAGTAGGTTAGTTTCAGTTTTGGTTCTTACCTTTGAAAAGCATAAAGAATTTTGATTTATCTTCTGAATAGAGTACCTTGCAAGTGGCTTAAAAGATTTTAGAGTGCTTTGCATCAAAAAGAACAAGTTTTCTTTTGCATACCTAGTTGCTTGAGTAGTTGCATTCTTAGGTTTTGAGTTTATTTTTGTACATTTAGACTTTATTTTTATCTTTTTTGCATTCGAAATATTAAAAATTGCATTTGCACATGCATTCTAGATCAGAATTTTAAGACTTGCATTGAAAAGAAAAAGATTTGTTTGGTGGTAAATATTTCATTTTCAGTACTCTATCTCTATTATAACCACTCGCACACACCCACTACCTGTTTGAGTAAGCAAGTAACCTTTAAAATGAACTCTAATAAAATGAACTAGCAACATTTTCTTTTCTAAGTTACACTACACCAACTAGTGAGACTATCATCAGGTAAACCCACCTCACTCAAAATTTGCCTGGGATCTATGCAGTAGGTCATTGCGAGATCAGTTTGTGGGAATACTCCTCCTACTTTCTGTTCGAGCATACGCCAGGATCAGATTGCGTATTGGGGACTCTTTCGAGTTTCGGGCTTAGCTGCCCTGCCCACGCTTTCTGATTCGACCGGTGACTGTTCCCCCAGGAGTTTTCGGTGTTGTGGTATCCTTAGTATCAGACTCTAGGTTCATACACAGGTGACAGCGGAGGGTATATCTGCTGTACCTAGGACAGACGTGGGAGGAAATCCCTTGCAGGTCTTTGGGAGGGCGGTTGGGTGATTCCAGCGCTTGCACCCTTAGTCATTGTATTGTGGACCCCGGGTAACTGTCTTTCTTCCTTCGTTGATCTGTTCTGGGCCCTCATCATCCCAGACTCTTCTCCGGAAGGCATCTGTTTGCCTGGTTTGATTTACCTAGGACCTTTTTTAGTGGTGTGCTCTTTGTGCTACTTTTTTTTTTTAGTTTGCCTTAGAGAACTTCTTGTTCATTTGAGCAGGACACTATGTCTAGCATTCCGGCGAGTGCCAATCAAGGTACCCCTGTTCCGGGGGATCCTTGTGCTGTTCCATTCATTGGAAACATTGGTACTCCCTTAATGGCTACTCTGAATCTTCCTGGATTCACTATTGGGCTGCCGGTTTGGTTGTTTTCCACTCCGAATGCCTTGCATGCTCCTGACGCTTCTTTTGTGAGCACCTCAAATCAAGAGCATCAGAACCCTGGGCCTTCTTTGCCAGTAACATCTTCTCCTCCTCCTTCTACCTCATGTGGCGAAAGTAGCAATACTAGTAACCAGCAGTCTAAAAGGAATAGACGGGGGAAGAATAGGAAGAAGATGCCAAAACAAGGGGGCAAGCACCCTGCCTCTGCAAATCATGCAGGGGGCACCTACCCAGCCTCTGGAGGTCATGCTGGGAGAAAAATTTTAGTCGCTGAAAATCATACTGAAAGTTTGTCTTCAACCACTGTCAGTCATGTTGAGGACATGTCATTGATCACTGCTAGTCATATTAATGACAAGTCACCAGTTCCTGTGAGTCATACTGGAGACACCAGATCAGCCACTGCAAGTCATGCTGAGGGAGTTGACATTGTCGACAAACCCAACAAACAGAAGCTTAAGTTCCCTTGTAAGTTTTGCGAGGGAGACCACCTTGCTTACTTGTGCCCTGTACTCCCAGAAGTGCAAAAAGTGTGGTCCTTAGTTCAAAAGTCTTCTGCTTCTGAGCAACCAGCCTCTGTGAGTCATGCTGGGGGCAAGCTGTCAGCCAATGCTAGTCATGTTGAGAGTACTGATGTTGTAAAGGAGTCTAAATCGATAGGACGGAAACCAAAGTTCCCTTGTAAACTTTGTAAGGGAGATCACCTTACTCACCGATGCCCTGCCATTCCAGAGGCACGAAAAGTGTGGTCCATGTCTGAAGGAACCTCTGTTCCTAAGTTGTCTATAGATTCCCTACAGTCAGATCAACCTTTGGTTGATAAAGTGGTTGAACCAATGCAATCTTTGGTCGACCCCACTCTTCCTTCAGAGAGTGAAGTGATTGAATCGATGCAATCTTCGACCAATCCCATCAATCCTTCGGATATTGATGCACCTACTACTGAAGTCTTCTGCATTACCAGTTTGGATATTCCTGAAAAAGGGGGCACTTCATCTGTGCCATGTGAACCCCTACCAAACCCTAGGATTGTTTCCTTTGATTGGAATAGTCTAGCCAAGCCTCGTCTTCCTTCTTCGACACCTTTCCAGATAAAGGTTGATATCGGGAACCATACGGTTAATCGATGCATTGTTGATGAAGGTGCTTCTATTAGTATCTTATCCGCTTATGCTTGGAGAGATTTGGGTTTCCCTAATGTTCTTCCAGCTGGTAATTGGCCGTTGACCTTTGATAGAAGACCTAGTGAACCGATCGGATTCCTCCGTCAGGCACCTGTTACCTTGGGTGGAAAAACAGTCTTAGTTGATTTTATGGTTTTAAAGGACCCCGTGGACTTTGATATGATCCTCGGGCGTGATTACATTTATGCTATGCATGCTGTGGTGTCTACGCTTTTTCGTGTGATGCATTTCCCTCATAACGAAAACATTGTCACCATCGACCAGCTTGCATTCGTTGATCCTCCTTATTACCCAACTGAAGATCAGTCTGATCCCTCGTCATTAGGCACTACTATGTCACATGAGCCTTATGTGGCATATTGTTCCTTGAGTTGAACTGCTACTGAGAAGAAGTATCTGAGTTCATGCTTACCTTCTCGGGACTTGGTCCCAGCTTTTGACCAAGTGACACCTCCATCTGAATGTTTAGATATGTGTTCTATCTGGGATGATATACTTCCTTCCGATGAAGTTTTCCTAGAGTCCATAGTACAGTCTACCATTCATTTGGATGTTGATCCAGTCGCAGTTATGTCCAGCCCCGGTTTGACCTTAAAGTCTGATCTTCCTACTGTTGAGTCTTTGGACTCTCCTATAGATCCGCAAATCGGTGTTCCTGCTGAGTTTGATTCTGCTTCTAGAATTTTCAACTCCCGTGATGATGAATTTGTTTCTGCAGATTCCTTCATGTCCTTCAACTTTGATCTTCATCCTGAAGCTGATCTTGTTGATTGTAAGTCCTCGGGCTTGGGTACCATAGAGTCTTCATTTGAACACTCTACCTTGTTTATGCCTGTTGTTGATGATAGTGAAGTTGAAAGTATTTCTACCACAGTGATTTGTATCGTGTCTTTCCTTACATATGTTTTAGATATGATCCTGGTACTAATGTTTCTTGGAGACAGGATTCTTAGCTGGATGTATACTTGCTTACTGGTCCTTTTCAACACCTTGTGCAACCATGTCAGGTATATTCGAAACCTTGCATATAGATTTAGGCTTCCCCGCTGTTATGTTGCATTTGAACCTTTTGCCATCCGAATTCGCCATAGGGTCGAACCTGTCGGATATTGGTGTGTTAACCATCTCTTTATGCATTGTGCACCAGTCCGACAGCAGAGCCTACCTAACATGGGTCACCCTAGTCAGCACCCTTATGCCATTCTGGTGCCCATGCTGAGTTTTTCTCATAGGTTCGGGAGCCTTTTTAGATTTACCATGACTTTGAGAAGAAGCCTCGTATCTTTCTTCCTCATATATTTATGGCCATCCCTGATAAGGCTCCCATCTTTGTGTTCAAATTGCATATGCATCTATTATGATCCCGCTTGCGCTAATGAGCCTGAAGCCGGCTTTCACGTTTTTAGCCCGTTGTATAAGCCTCCATATCTGATCTCATTTCCGCTAAGCCCTGTATCATTTTGCCCTCACAATTTGACACCTTTTACCTGGAGGAGACACACCCTGAGTGTACTTATCTTGCTCATGTTCCTTGCATTAGGCATAGCTTTGTTCCCCGCGCTTGGAGCTAGTTTTTCATGTCCCTGACACTCGTCTCCTCCCATGTCGAGCATTCTTCTTTTACTTCGAGCTCGTTAAAAACAGTAAGTAGGTTATGAGCATTTCTTCCACCTTTCCTTCGAGCTCGTTAAAAACAGTAAGGAGGCTATGAGCATTTCTTTCATCTTCACTTCGAGCTCATTAAAAACAGTAAGGAAGTTGTGAGCATTTTCTGTATCTCCTTTGAGCTCGTTAAAAACAGTAAGGAGGTCATGAGTTTACTTTTCCGGACTCATTAAACCTTTACGGAAAAGATCCCTATGGAGTTCTTTTAAGCCCTTTTCAGACTCCTTAAATAGGAAAAGTTTGCCGAGCATAGTTGTCTTTTCGGGCTCGTTAAAATAACTGAACCGACATCCACTTAGGTATAGAATTACCCCTTTTCCGGGCCTTGGTGGATAATTTACGGAAAAGGTATACTCTAGGTATACTCTAGTATGCGCTAGAAGAGTTCTTCTTCCATCATTTTACACTTTTTCGGGGAAGGAGACTAACTTTACGAAAAAGGACCTTTGGAGTCGTCTTTAGGGTTTTCAGACTCTCGAAATGTGAAAACACCAAGCGAGCATTCACCTACTCGGGCTCGATGTGAAATCCACGAGATAGGTGTATAGAAGACTGTTTAAGTTTTTCAACTCTATAAGCAAGAAAACACCGCCGAGCACAGACCAATCCGGGCTCGATATAAAATCCACGGATAGGTGTATGGAGTTTTCTTCTAGGTTTTTCAGACTCCTTAAATATGAAAATACCGTCGAGCATGCTTTAGTTCTTTGTCAAGCTCGTTAAAAAATGAAAAAGGAAAGGGAAGGGAAGAATGTTAAAATATCTTTCAATATGATGGCAGCAAGTCAACTATCTCCTTGAACAAAGCACCTGTTTTGAGTGTATCAAACAAGTTGGGTTCTAGCGTTGGCCTTAGGGTAAACCTGATCTCAGAGTTCCTACTCCTCCGTTTAGTTAGTCTTCCAATCATTTGGAGAAACTGTTAATGTCTCCTACATTGCAGATTTGCGTCGTGGTCCCTTTGTGTTCAAAGCTGCCTAAGTCACTCTTGTGTCGTGCTCACTGTTCAAGGATATAACCTGTGTCGGCCATTCTGCAGTTGCCTTGACCTCATGTGTCGGCCACTCCTTGGTGTCAGTATGTTTCATCATGTGTTTAGTCCTACTCCAAATCAACTCATACCTTTTGAGCGTCCCTCGTGTTGGATGATGGAGGATGCATTAAGGCCTCCCTTCCAACGGACTTCTTCCCATCGACTTCAGCTCATTGTGCTCTGGGAATGAAGTTTAGAGTTTCGGTTAGTACCTTGGGGATTGCAGTCATTAGTGGCAGTTTCCCTCACTATTGGATAGATGGGAATACATCAATGTCTCCTATCCAATGGATTCTTCAAGTGTTCGACGGCAAGACCATCTATTCACACTTGCTTGAATGTACTAGGTACCTTGGGTTCCATTTTCATTATTGATGGACACCCTCGCGTTTGTTAATGGTATACATCAATGACCGGTAATCAAATGATACCTCCCATGTTCGACATCAACTCATTTATTCGCATGGATAGGTTTGTACCTTGGGTTGTTTTTTGGATGAAGACCTTGGGATCCTCGATAACATCACTTCATTTATGTTATCGCCCAAGTTGCGCAAGACTGGGCCACACTCTTTTTGGCCCTTGATGAGACATAGATCCAGCTTGTTCTCTATGGCTATGTTCTCCAGTTTTGACATAGATCCACCTTGTATTTATGTGGCTATGTTTACAGTTATGTTCCTCATGGATCCACGCTTGTATTTTAGTGGCCATGATATATGCATCAGTATTTTGGATCATTATTGTATCCTCTTGGAGATCATGTTCCACCATTTGAACATGGACAGTTACCCCAGGGATAAGTTTGTCTGACATTGCCTTTGCTTTCAGGTACTTCATTTGAGCCTATGATTCTTGGTTTCTCCGTTCCTCCACGATTCAACTCTTTTTTATTTTTATTTATAATGTATTTCGGCCATCGTTTCCCGTACTCCCTTTGACCTCATACATTAGGGGGCATCTGTTATAGCTTGAAATGACACCTCTCCGTCCGTGACGACACTTGCTTCCCTTGGTCGCATGACGACACTTCTTGAGAACAAGTTCAGTCACACAACAGGACATTTGTGGATGGAGGAGTCATTTGGGACATTAAAAATGGTTGAAATTACCTCATTCTTGACCCATTTGATGTATATGACCCTTAGGAACATTTTTCCAGACCAAACCATCTCCTGAAAATGAGCAGAAAAGCCTGTTTTTTGGCCATTTTTCAACATGAGCGCGACTCCACTGTTATAATAGTAGCGTGTGTACGCGACTTTACCTCATTCAAAGTAGCGCCCATTGCCATGTGTACGCGACTTTGTCTACTATAGGGTAGAGTACACACCTGTTTTGGTCAAAATCTTGAAATTTGAGTAAGTTAAGTTGGTTGGGAAACCTCTTGAGTGGTTGTAACTTCTTTTCCTCTTCCTCATTGACTATATAAGGAGGGTAGAAGGGTCATGTGAGGGGACTAAGCCCAATTACAAAGTTATGCTGGAGGAATGGAGACCCTCATCCCCCTCTCTTGTGCTTCAGTTTTGGTAAACCCTAGTACAATTGCTTAGAGGCTGGGATCCTTGGAGAACGGAAGCAGGAGATCTTGAATCTAGGTTTCGTGAAGTGCCAAGCTTGGAAGAAGGTATAACTTTATGTACTTGCTTTCATTCATCAATAAAGATCAGACGTTCTTCTCTTTCCAAATATGACCTATTGATGTGTCTTATATTTGATTACAGTTCGATTATAGTCTGATGTCTTCTTCTATTATGAATATCAGTCTTATATATGTAGTCAAATGTGTTTGAGAAAGGTATCAAGTTGTTTTGCAGGTCTGGGCATTGCGACACTGGATAAGCATTGAAGAGCGAGGGAGGCAAAGCTAGGATCAACCTTCTGAATAAGGTTCCTACATCTCTAAACCCTAATCTCTTTATTTATTTGTTGTACTTGCAGAATGCTTGTAAGTCTATCTTTATCACCGTAAGTTGGTAGTTTCTCCCCTGAACTATAGGTGCATTTTCCCCACAACACATGCCCATTAATCTACAATAGACTTTGTCACTTGATAGATAAAATTTGATGAGTAACATGTTGTGGAAAAATTAAACAAGAAAATCTCAATTCATGTGTCAAGTGATTTCAATGTTCTTGCTAATCTTGGAAAAAAAAATCATTCAACACATAGGCCCATGAGTGTATGGCCATCTTTGCTTCGTAAGGATTCATAGTAGTTAGAAAACAAGAACGAATAACAAAAACCCCAAACTATATGACACTGTGATATGATTTTACCACTCTAATGAATATGGAATTTTCTCAATAAATGCACACATTCTTTGGTGATAAGAAAGTTGCAACGTGGGAAATGATCTAAACATGGCAGTTGTCAGGGCTTAAATATTTCAAAAATATCTCAGTTTTCCTATCTACATTTATCAGGACTTGGACAAGATTTATTGCTTTTTACAAAGATGTGTGTAGTGAAGTTAAATGATCCATACTGATAAATTATTCAGAGGTTTGTCAAACAATTCATAAACACCCATTCAAAAAATTTGTCCACATTTGCCATGCATCCTAGAGGTCTATGATACCATATTTTGAGGGGTCATAAATTTATTGATGGTCATACAAGATCAATGAAGTACATAGTATTTTCCAGAAATTGTTGATGATGTAGCCTTAGTGCATCAAGTCTCGTTTGAGAAAAATATACATGAATTCCTGACAAGGTCTAGACAGTAATCCAAAATATTCAATCCAAAACAGAAGTGTGAGACTCCTAAGCTCAAAACCCTTCTCTACACAACCATATATATATATATATATGAATTTGATCAAGATGATTGGGCACTGGTCCCATATTCCATATGTAATAGCCCTGTTTGCAATGGGGAAAATTGACTATGTCTTTTGATGTGGCATTGTGTTGTTTTGTAATCAATAAACAATAAATTTATGTGCTCGATACAGTATCTCATAAGCAGGATACACGGTAGTATCCATCTGGGTGATCAATATTTTTCATAGGTTGTGGTCAAATAGCAAGAAGAAACAAGTGGAGAGATTCCATAATCTAATTACTAAGACTTGCATTTCAAGTAGACTACCAATAATTCAGATGGGACTCTGAATTCCATTTTGTCTGCATTCTCTTTTGTCTGCATGTGGAATAAATTAATGTGAACTTTTGGCAGTTCTGAACATGGATGTACCTTCAAGCAATAATATACATGGTCACAAACCAATTTGATAAGATTTGTATGCTCTAGGTTGTTCTTTGATTTTAAGCAGATATGGACATGATGCTTACTCGGAGAATGCTAGATTCCGGCATCTAAAATAATATTAAAATTGGGTATCATCATATAATTCAAGGTTCACCCATTGATTCCTATCAGATTGCGTTGAACAACATTGGGTTTTCAGGATACTGAGCATTTTTACTGTATCAGAGTTATTAGGCTTCTCTCATTCATAAGTTCACTATTATTTTTAAGATCAGTTGTGAAGTTGTGTGTGATAGCAGCGATGATGGTCATAATAGAATTAGAAGATGGAGATTTAAGTGAGCAAGAAGATATCAGCAAGCCACTGATTCCATTCAAGGAGAAGACAGTATTTATGGTTGGCATCATTAATAATGGCTACATGATAGAGGTGCATACAACTAATATGACTCCCATCATCAATAATACAATGCAATAAATTCTCTTGTCGGATTGGAAATAAGACACACAATATGTGGTTTAAACTCATTGTTGGAAAAATCTTACCACCTACATTTGAAACTCACGAACCTGATCCATCTTGACATAAGAGCATCAATAACAATCTAACTATCTATCTAATTATCAAGAGTCCAAAAATCAAAGCACCACTGGAAACAAAACCAAATAATGTGCATGCCCATAAATTAAATGGTTTCATCTTGGCAGGAACACGTGTCAGAAAAGATATAACATTTCTTAAATTTAAAGGAAGCACTTAAAAAAGTGAATTGCTTCTAAGTTACAATCAATTATATTCTAGTTAATTATGGATGGTCAGAATTGAGCAAAGCTTCACTAAGGTTCTTGGCTATCCTGATTAGGATATATGTTTTTTTTGGAACTAGGGTCTCATGCTTTATTACTGTATCAATGCTAGGGATTTACTTCGACGTATGTTATTGCATGAGATTAACTATTATCCCATGCACATTTCTGCAGCAATTGGCAGGTGCTTCACAATACATTTTGGCATTCGTATCGGTTCTTCACCACCTATATCAGAAACTGTCATTGGGGTTCCAAAGTGTTAAGGGCATCGAAATACCTAATAATGAATACTTGCCATATATGAGCTCAAATATGGAAATAAATCAGTTGGATGAAAAAATTGACAGAGGCTTCTCCATGCTAGGATAAAAACAACAAGCTTCTGCCTCGTAATAGGATTGTGGCCACTACTGAATCAAATAAAATAAATTGAACTTCTGAGTGTCCTAGAAAAAATAATGCTATGCAAAATGCATCCCTCAAAATATTTTGCCTTCAAATTCACCTAGTGTCATAATTAAAGGGGAAGATGAAGATGTGGTGATCAACAGGAGAAGACTGCGGTGAATAAATTTCATGAATAGTTTTCCCCTCTATTTAGTGTTTAATGAGACCACAAAATCTGTCAAGCCATGTTTCAAGATAGGCTCCCTAACGCAAGAAATTATGGGGAAATAAATTATTTACACAACTAATCGTAATCATAATGTATGGTTGGCATCGACTATCTTATATTCAATTTGAATGTTGTGTAAGCTAATAATTTCAGGAGTGAGTTAGTTTCATCTTCAGCTACATTTCAATCACATAACTTTCATATTCTTCTATCTTCTAGGTTACCACAAAGTGCACTAGCAATTTGTTTAGCGAAGCTTTAGTGAACTAGATGTTATTCAGTTTAGCAGTTTTTAAACAAGTTATTATTCACTTACTATTTGTGTTAATTTTACTAAACAAAAACAAATCCTCCTCTGAGATTCACAAAAAAATTATATCCATAATCTTTACCATCGTACAAACAAAAATCCACTTTCTTAAAGCCAACATTTAGCAAAACTAATTGATTCGATCCAAGTCATTGGCAAGGTCAATTCACATTGACAGTTTCAAATTCTTTTTTTGTTCTCTAAAGCTGTCATGCAATAGTTAAACTTTATAGCATTGGGGCTAATTCTTATATCCTCTGTCCATATTCATTAGAAGAACACGTGATAGTCCTGATGGACATTCCAGGGAGTTTTTCTTTGTTGAGGAACAAAGAGAGGTACACAAATATTTATTTTGAGAGCAATATCTTTTAAACCAAAATGGAAGAACAAAAGCTATAAAATGGAGGAAAGAAAAGCCAAAAAAATAGAAGGAAAAGCACAAGAATAATTTAATTTTGGGCTTTGAAAAACGGAAAATGAAATTTTCTCTTTCACATATTTTGACAAATACTTTGCAAGCAAACTCTTACCATTGTCATTTTTAGTTTTTGTAGGCTGCATATGATGATTTTGATATCATATAATTTGTAGAAACAAGGAGTTGGTGGGTGGTATTTGAATGCTTTCCACACCTGAATGTTGTATCTTCGTTCCAAAACAGCTGCAGCCACCACATCCCCTACAATAAATGGTGTTTCCTGCACAAAAAAACAAAGATAGTGAATATGTAATTTATCTTTATCTTCTTCGCTTCCCCTTTCATGATAAGGGTTTCAGGTACATTTGCAGGGATTTTTTTGAGCCCTCCGATTGTGAACATAACGACGCAGAGAAAAAGGGGTCTATGACGAAGCAAAAAGGTGCCCAGAATACAAGTCTCGATTGAAAAATAAATAAATAACAGTTTTCTTGAAAATTAATTGGTTTCAGCAAAAGGGTATCCAATGTAAATGCGATCTTTCTACCATTAAAATCTTCATGAATTTGTCCAAAAAACCAAAATTTGAACGTGATCCTCTTCTTACCTTGGGAATTGAGATTGAGGTGGAAGGGTTGCACACTGCGTCCATGGCTACCAAAGGTCGTAAACTCGAATCGCCAGGCTCAAACAGTGTCTTTGGTTTGCTGCTTGGATTTCCAATTTCAAATTCCAGTAATCAATAATTGATTAAGTGAATACAAAGCTTTTTCTTTAATGTTAGTTTATCATTAATAAAATGTTACAAATTTTCAAAATGCGTAAAGATTTGTAAATATAAACCCCGACTTTGAAAACCATTTGAAAAATCTTAACCCTATCTTTCATGTAGAAACTAGGATAAACTAGAATCCCTTGTAGAACAGAACAGAAAAAAAGAAAAAAATCCCTTTCAAAGTATGCGACACCATAGATATTCAATTTTAGAACATTTAACGTTGTTGATAATAAATGTGCTCACCATTTCAATAGCCTTCGTCTGCCATGATGAACGCCTCCAAGCTATCATTACTGTAAATCCTTCAACTGAAACTAGAAAAATAATCCAACGGGCTTCCTTGAACACATCCAACTATTATTTAATTTGATGAAGCCAAATTTCTTTCAAAATTTTTGTAAAATAGTTGGCTTACACACTGCAAATAAAGGGCATTTGACATACAAGCCTGGAATCTCCAAATATAAACCCAAATATTACCGCCAAAGCCTCAAAATCTCTCCATATAGCGCCAAAATTACACTTCCATGAAATGAGGGTTTTAAGACCTCACGGTTTCATGTTGTAGAATTCATAGTTTCATATAGGTTCAAATATGACCTACGTTTCATCTTTTGTGTTTTATTTTTGTGATTTTTTTGTGATTTATTTTTATTATATATATATATATTAAAATACAATCTATATCACAATATATATAAAATATAGTGTATAATATATATAATAACTAACACTTTAATATAATAACTATTATATATAATATTTTTTTCTCCTCGTAATTGATGGATTTAGTAGGCTAATCAACCAGGCTAAGGTTGAAGGGGGACATTCAAGGAATAAAAATCTCTAAGGATCTTTTTCATTTCTCACCTTATTTTTGTAGATGATGTTCTCCTGGCAGGAAAAGACTCTTTGATAGAATGGAGTTGTTACAAGAATTTGATTCATATTTTTTGCCAAGCTTCTAGCATGAAGGTAAGTGTAAGTAAGTCTTGTTTTTATCAACACAACTTGGAATTGCCCAAAAATGAGGAATTCACTCACATGTTTCCTTACAAATGTTGCAATCTAGATGAAGGGTTCAAATACTTTAGGTTATTTTTTGAAACCTAATGGTTATAGAGTTAAAGACTGGATGTGGCTAATGAAGAAGGTGGAAGGCAGAATAAAGCATTGGGCATACAGACTTCTTTCAATTGCTGGAAGGCTGACTCTGTTAAAAGTTGTCTTAACTAGCATCCCAGTTTATTGGTTCTCCCTATCCCGGGTTCCTAAATCAGTTTTAAATTCTCTCAAAAAACTTTTCACAAATTTCTTGTGGAATGGAAGCAACGGTCATAACAACATAATCATGGCTAGCTGGGACAAAGTCTCTTTACCTTTGAAAAATGATGGCTCGGGGATTAAAGATTTAGAAAGTTTCAGTGTGACTTTAAGATTAAAAATCATTTGGAGAGGCTTGACAAGTACATCTCTTTGGTCAGTAGTATTGAAAGAAAAATACATAAAGGATGATCTAGTGAATTGGCTCAGGAATCCGGATAAAATCAACAAAAGAGCTTCTCCTTTCTGGATGGGTTTTCTAAGGGTCTATAATTGGATTGCAGTGGATCTTCATTGGCAGGTGGGTGATGGTAAAAAGGTCAGGATTGGAATTGATCCAATCTTGGGATTAGAAGAACAATACCAGTTATCTGAAGGCACCCGAAAGTATTTGATTAGATTAAACTTTTGCACTCTTGATCATATTGCAAAGCATGGAGTGGACAATTTCTGGTATACTTCAGAGGATTTGGGGTTTATTGGTCATGCAGTTGTTGAATGGAATCAGTACATAAAAAATCTCAATCTGGCTGGATGTCGAATTTCAAATGTAAGTGATATCTTAGTTTGGAGTGTGAATTCAGCGACAGGGAAAGTTACAGCTAAATCATCTTATGATGCAGTAATTAAACACAGATGTATATTCCCTCGTCATTGGTGGTATAAGAGTTTATGGAGATGGCAGCTTCCTCCAAAATTAAGATGCTTCATATGGTTTGCTCTTCAAGGTACTCTGAAGACTTGGGATAATCTACAAGCGAAAGGCTGGAATAGTCCAGGTATATGTTATTTATGCAGAGCTAATGAAGAATCCACCAATCATCTTCTAGTGGACTGTTCTTTTACAAAACGGATTTGAAGCAGATGTTGTCTTTCTCTGAAAATTGATAATACCTGGGGGAATTTACAGTTTGATATCTCATTCAAAAAATGGATGCATGAATGTAAAAAATTTCAGTTGCTTCCAGCTTGGATCTCATGGTTTGTATGGAATATAAGGAACAAAACTATCTTTGAAGATCAGATTCCAAATATTTTAGCAAGATGTGCTAATATTATTCATATTGTGGGGGAAGGAGAAACTTTAGCTATTGTTCCAAAAGTTCGAAAGATTGGCCTCTTTAATCCAGGGTTTAACATCCCTGTAGTCTTTTTTGATGGAGCATCAAATGGTGGCATCTTAGCAGCTGGTGGGGTAATCTTTCTCACACAAGATCACTTCTTCAAATTCAGACTAAACTGTGGAGCTGGAACTAACATGAAAGCGGAATTAATGGCACTATGGTGTGTTTTGAAAGTTGCTTCTTATTTTGGCCTAGGGGAACTGAAGATTTTTGGTGACTCTAGAGTAACAATCAAATGGACTGAAGGAGCTTTTAAATTAAATGTCATCTCACTTTCCCATTGGTGCAAAAGGATAAAGGAATTTCTAAAGTCTTTCATGACAGTCGTTATAGAACATATCTATCGCAAACACAACACTGTTGCTGACAAACTCTCAAAAGAAGCTTTAGAGTGTATTGAGGGTGTCGTTTTGTGGGAAGAAGTCTTGGATCAAGTAATATGGGACCAAGGGGAGGTCCATATATTTGAACTTTAGAAAATTGTAGGTTTTTTTTTTCCAGAAATAGAAGTCTGCAGTAGCTATATGTCAATGTTTTTTTTATGAATAGCTATTTTGTGTTGAAAAGCTATTTTATCATGTAAAACTGATAAGCAAGACCAGGGTTGGTTTAAAAACTGCCAAACTCATGTACTATTCGATTCGTAATGAATATCAATAGTATGTTTTTTTTTCACTGAAAAAAAAAACTATTATATATAATATAAATAATTATATTATATATTTAGTATAGCATATATACCGGAGTAGTCTACTTGTTAGATGTTTTGTTTATTCTGGTAGTTTTTAGTAGGAATCCTGTGACTTTTTTTTTAAACCCAAATTTAGTAAATTTTAATACTGCAGATGGATTCTGAATCCATTTGTAGTGTTAAAATTTTCGAAATTACAAAATTATAGATGGATTGATGACATACTTATTATTAGTAGTATATTTTGTTTTCTTAATAAAGAAAAGAAATTTACGTACGGCATACTTATATTCACATTTGTGCAATAACATAGTCCTTAAAGGGTCGATGGTCATGGAGCATTCTCCCCTATGTGTCATGAGGGGGTCTGTAGTTGGATTCAGAGACCCCTTAGGGGTTTTTGAATCCATCTGTAGTGTTAAAATTTAGTAAAATGTACAAATTCATTGTCAAAATTGTAATTTTTAATTGTCGGAGTGACACAACTAAAAATGACCAAATAAATGACCAATTGTTATGTGGTCGTTTTTAGATTAGTTCTTATCCCGTGACCAAATTGGTCATTAATCTTGATCATTTTTAATTTATTTCTTATCCTGTGACCAAATTGGTCATTTAGCTTGGTCATTTTTAGTTAGCTCACTTAAAATTTCTCAATTTTGGGCATTTAACCCTTGAAAAAACTATGGTGACCAATTTTTTTGGTTGCCTCGTCACTTATCTCTCATTTTGTACTAGTGATGAAAATCCTTTGGCTTGTCCTTCTTCGGAATGAGCGCCATGTAAGTAGAGTTTAAACTCATACGAATGGTGGTCCGTCATCTAGATTCCTCCATAGCTAGTAGAATTTCCTGTCCCATCAAATCAAAGAAATGCACGAAGAATTCCACCGTCCATCCATCCGGTCTTAGACTCTTCTCTTTGAAAAAAGATTTCAACACCAACAAAACTTCTTCTAGGGATACCCCTTCTCCAATCTTCCTGCCATCTTCAACACTAAAAAGTTTAGGGAAGAGCTTTACGATTTTCAATTGGGATTCTAGATTGCATACCCTGATGGGCTTCAATTGGGCTTCTCAATAAGGCTCAATTAAGCTGAGTTGGATAATTTCTTAGCCTGATCCCATGAAATCACCTCCCTCCTAATGCGGTTAAGTTTAAACAATAAACTTTGTAGGTATGATCGATGCTCGGTATGCTCCATATCCTGCCACTTTTTCTTCACCATTTCGTAGAAATCCTCCTCCTCCAGCCACGTTTTGTTGAAATTGAATGGGTATATAGTATCAGAAAGTTGTGAATCAAATTGAAGACAAATTTTTTTCTGATCCTGGGGATATGACAAATTTTTGTGCACTATGCCTGGGGATATGCTTGGCTCTATGCCTGGCGCTATATCGGACGTTTTTCCTGGTGCAATTCATGGTGTAATTCCTTTCAAAATTCCTAGCGCAACTCATGGCGTAATTCCTTTCAAAATTCCTGGCGCAATCGCTTACTCTATACCTGGCACTATTTTGGACATTATTTTGGAGGCTATTCTAGTCGTTAAATGGGATGCTATTATGGACGTTCATTGGGATGCTAATTGGGATGCTAATTGGGACATTAATTGGGTTGCTAGTTAGCGTCCCAATTAACATCTACTTTCAAAAAAGGATGCAAATAACGCCATTAAAAGCACCATCTCGTGGAAAAGCGTCCACTTTGTACAAAAAATGATGAAAAATACACTAAAAGTGATAGTGGACGCTAAAAAGGGAGCTAAAATAGACGCTAATTCCAGGATTTGTTGCAATGGATGGACAAAGCTCAACAATGTTTAATAACATGCCTGAGAATAATGTTGTCTCGTGGAATGTTGTGATTTGGAATTGCATATAAAATGGGAAAATCAAGGAGGCTCACAAATTGTTTAAAAGAATGCTACAATGGAGATATGCATTGTTTCAAGCATGGAGAGATGTTCTTACATTGGTCTTGTTGTTTCTTTATGTGGACCTAATAGATACTTGGAGTGGATTTGACATACCAGTTACAATTACCAACAAAAATTGTCGAACGGTGAGGGCATTCCATCATGGTACCTTTTAAGATTATCATCATAGTTTGGACATTGACCTTCATTTGTCGAAGACATGACTAGTGAGAACTTTGAGGGAGTAAAAGAATGTAATATGTGATTAATGTGTCAAGGCAAATGGACAAATACAAGGAAAAAGCTGGCCATTTACAAGGTGGGAGGACACATTAATTAAACTCAAAACCTCACACATCCAAATATGCCATGTAAGTAGGGATAATTCTTCTGCATCAACCTTACCAGCTTAGGCCATTTTGTCTCTAGGGATCATGTGACATTAATAGGCCTATGTCACCCATACAAGCCCTATAAAGGGAATCTTTATCATGTAACTGGAATATAGTGTTCATTTCAAGTTTGGCACACTAAGGATGGCTCTCATGGCCTAGTCCATGTTATAGGGTAAACATATAAAGTACTAGGCCGTAATATTTTCCTGAAGGGATTGGGGCCCTCGTCCATAACGGCATCTCTATGCAGGAAATATTTGGCTTATAAGTAAGAAATGGCCATTTCAAGCTCTATGCGACCAAGAATGGTTATCATTGATCGGGCCATATTATCAAGTCAAAACATAATGTCTAAGGGTAAGGGGCTCAATTCTCATGACTTTTAGGGGGGGGCTCCAACAAACCGCCTCTAAAAGCTCAACTCTCATGACTTTTAAGGGGGGTTCCAAAAAACCGCCTCCAAAAGTTCAATTCTCATGAGTTTTAAGGGGGGTTCCAAACAAACTGCCTCCAAAAGTTCAATTCTCGTGACTTTTAGTGGGGGTTTTGACAAACCGCCCCCAAAAGTTATGATAATTGGGATTTTAGGGGGGCTTTTCAAACAACCGCCTCCAAAAGTTCAATTCTCGTGACTTTTAAGGGGGGTTCCAAACAAACCGCCTCCCAAAGTTCAATTCTCATGACTTTTAGGGGGGGTTTTGACAAACCGCCCCCAAAAGTTATGAGAATTGGGCTTTTAGGGGGGGGGTTTCAAACAACTGCCTCCAAAAGTTAAATTCTCATGACTTTTAAGGGGGTTCCAAAAAAACCGCCTCCAAAAGTTCAATTCTCATGACTTTTAGGGGGGGTTTTGACAAACTGCCCCCAAAAGTTATGAGAATTGGGCTTTTAGGGGGGGGGTTTCCCAAAACCGCCCCCAAAAGTTATGAGAATTGGGCTTTTAGGGGGGGGGGTTTCCCAAAACCGCCCCCAAAAGTCAAATTTCAAGACTTTTGGGGGCGGTTTTAAACCCCCCCCCCTAAAAGCCCAATTTCCATGACTTTTAGGGGCGGTTTTAAAAGACCGTCGCCAAAGGTCTGAAAAATATTTTAGGGGGGGGGGGTTACCAAGACCCCCGCAAGCCAAAATTGCCCCTAAAGGGTTGTTTTGTTGTAGTGTGATAAGGATTTGTAATTGCTTATAGTTTGTAACATGATCACTTTTCATACTATATATTCTTGAGATAGTAAATTGAGGAACAATGTTCATATTCTGTTTCGTTTGGTTCATGTTATCCTTGTGATAATGTGATGTGCTTAAATGAGCAAGTGGTATGGTGCCGACTAAAAAGTATAAAGATTAAAGATTAAATGAGCATCATAACATGTGGTTTTACATGCAAATTCCTAGTACACATGATGAATTAAATAAGGTTGAGCAATATTATGAGATTCTAGTCATGATGGTAATAACATATTTTTTTATGATGTGAGATGGTTTATCGTAACCTATCCTTCTTGATTTTCTTAGTATATATATGAGGTGGTGCAATAATTGCACTTGCTTTGTTGATATGGTATGATTATGAAGTAATGTGATATTGTATGTGGATTCGTTATGTGATGATTAATGACCAACTCTATGATTGTGAGTAGAAGTGTTGCAGGAATTCCACTATGGGGTCTTCGAGGCCGAGTCATTTTAGAACCACGATCTCGTGGGAGCCCATAACTACGAGGGAGTATGGCTGGGGACAAACTCACTCAGTAATACCTTCCCAACTACAGTTCCGATGCCTGGTCGACCAAAATCCTGTGCGGCTGATGAGGTGACCAGAGGAGACCAAAATCCGGTGCGGCCGATGAGGTATGATACTGGAAGTCCACGGCTTTAGGTACATCGCCCATAGAATGGCATTTTAATGCTAAAGATGAGACGAATTGCACCAAAATATTAAAAATATATATATATTAAATAAGAAATTTGGCATGTGCCAAATGAGTTGGAATCTTATCCAACATGGAGGGTGGAATCATTCTTTAGTAAAAGCGTTGGATTTTGTTTTTATTTGGAGGTCAATGGTTGAAATCAAATTTGATATGCGCCCTCTCTCAATTGTGGGCATATCTTTCCACATGGCACGAGCTTTTTTGTGGTGATAAATTCAAGGAGGGAGGCGTCATCTCTTGGAGTAAATGCACCCCCTCTCTCAAAAAAATATAAAGGAAAGGCTTTGCTCCTCTCTTAGGATGGAGCATTGAACCTTTGCTCATGTACTGTTTAAGCTTTGGCCATTTTGTTGAATAGTATTTTGAATACTTTGGAGGTCGAGATTGGTTGCCCGTGTTCCATGTTCATGCATGCACTTGTGTGAGGTATATTTGTACAATTTTAGTTTTGATTTCATATTGCTATTGTGGATTGATCTAGCTTGGAAAGGATCTTGGATCCTAGTAGGGTAAGCATTCATAGTTATTGAGTTGCTTATTTATGTTGAATGTTTAGAGATCTAGGAGCAACAAATAGTACTTGGTTTTACTCTTGCCCTCTTAATTTCTTATCATTTGATATACTAGATTTAATCTTTTTGGTATATGAGTGCTTTTGAATTTGTGCAGCATCAGATGCTAAGCCTTGGAGGTTGATCTAGTCTTGACTCTTCTATCAATATTGGTGGTTGGTTGCTTCTATATTTTGGTTAACATATTGGTTTTGCAGGAATCTTTTCTCGTCCTCTCTTCCAAAGCTAAATAGTTTGTGGTTGTTCCATCTTCTTCATATAAACAAAATCTTATTTCCTTCATGTTTTTATTAAATCAAGTGGGACAGATTCAAATTTCATACTTCAAACCTCTTTCTTTTCACAGATCTATATAGCTTCATCTCAAGGTTAAATCATAAATCTAGATCTAGCCTCTTATGCTTAAAAGTACTTAGTATTTTCCAATTTTTTTGTAAGCATAAGATCTTGTATTTTTATGTAATTCTGTATGTTCTAACCACTAATTTGCAGCATTTTATCTCGCTATTTTTTAGCAGGTTCGTGACGAAAGTGGGCGGATTTGTGACCAAAAAACATCAAAAAATTGCCAATAACACTTCCGGTGGACCCCCATCCACTTGTATAATTTCTATATGATTGTAAGATCTTAGATCCAACTATAAAGTGGACTAAGTGGCACTTATTTTTTTCTTTTATTGTAATTATTAAACGAGAGCAGTGGGATACTCAGCGCCCACACCCCATCCCCCCTGGGGGGATTTGCATTTGTCAATTTTTGTCGAATAAATTTTTCTAACAACACAACAAACACACACACTTTTCCTTTAGCATGGTGTATACTTTAACTTAATAATTTCACTTTCACTTCTTCATTTTTCATTTTTGCAAGTGTAGATTAGAAATAACACAAAAACCTCGTTGCCACGAAGTATGCTCTCACCACCACGCAAAGGCTTTGTCGATTAGTGGTGGATGATTAGAAATGTGACACATAGGTTTGCCTTGCTTTACTTATGTTTTAAGCTTTGAATTTTTTCTTTTTCCACAATCTCCAACTGGAATAAACATTTGTCTTACATATCAAAGTATGTTATTTCCCCTTATGGGCATCTCTCCTGGGCCTATGGGAAATCAGAAATGATTGTATCCACTGATTTAATCTTTCACATTTAAGCTACTAACTCACCTAATCAAATATACAACCCCTCACATAGTGAAAATCCGGCACTATGAATAATTGAGAGCTGTGTGGGGAAATTTCTCAAAGGAAACAGGAACAACTGGGAGTCGACCTCGGGGCATAGTTAGACTACACCCTTGTTGGTGTAGTGTTGAGAACCTCCCTAGATACTCCATTCCATCCCACATGTCTTCGTGAGGAGCCACCATCTTTAAGTTTCCATACATTTCACCCTGTACCTCATGGTATCTCAGGAGCTCCGCTTTTCCCTAAATAACTCTAAATTGTTAATAATCTAATTGTAACCAGGAAGCAATCACTAAACATTTCTCTTTTAGCATCACATTTTTATATCTTACATATTGAGTCCATAAGGAACTGGTCCGCAACAAGCTATTCATTTATTTGCTTAATGTCATTGTTCAACTATCTATTGGTTGTCATTTTATTTCAGTGGTGAAAGCACATTTTCTAAACTATTTTGCAAATCATCTTGGAACCCTTTTAAATCATAAAATTCCTTAAAAAACCCCTTAAACAACCTCCTTAACTAATTCACCGAAACATTCTAATAGCCTTAGAAACGTTCCATAGGGACTACCTCCCTTGGCTTCGATTAGGATTTGGCCTAAACAGAGGAGTCAAGATTAGGTGACAACATTGACTCGAGACTTGCCCCCAAGGGCGCACCGAGAAGTAGCATAGATTTATGTTGTGTTAACCAGGTGCGCAATATGGTGGAAACACTTTTTGTCACCATTGCCAGGGATAAATATTTCTATCCCTGGGTGCGGATTTTGATTTTTTTACCTTTTTAGTTTTTTGCTTTGTTTGATGAATCCTTAGATCTAATCTTTAATTTTTCATCTGGCGACTTCACTGACCTTTTTTCTTTTTCATAAAATTTTCAAAGTAAAAAATAGAACTCTTTGTTAGTGTTTTAAAATGTATATTTTTA